>JANHZT010005816.1:108621-123159 GCA_032468215.1 Stegonotus admiraltiensis | reverse complement strand
AGAAATTCTAAAATAAATAAATAAATAAATAAATAAATAAATAAATAAATAAATAAATAAATAAATAAATAAATAAAAATATTCATATTTTGTTTTCTGCACATTCAGTAAGCTTCAGTTTTTAACTTGCATCAATACTTGTCCTTGGTTGTATTTTATGTAATCAGCCAATGCTGATGCAAAAGCTAGGATGCTTTTCCTCTTGGACAGTTTGTTTAATCCAAAGAAAACTTCTGTCTCCATTTCTGCAGGGTAGTATAATCTATCAATATCACTATTTGTATACAAATTGACCAGTTCAGCTTGTGTTCAGTTAATAATTCCAGCAGTGTATTATGTCACAAGTATGGTCCAAGAATTGATGATTTCATGTTCTAATTATTACCTGGGTAATAACTTGGAAAGTAGTTTTACTGGTAGGTTATAAAAATAATAAAGAGAATAAAATATTTATTTCCCCGATTAGATTCAGATCAAACATCATCTCCTTATGTCAGACTAAGGACATATTTTTGCACTTTTTAATGAATACTTTGTCTGCTATTAGAGATATTGCAAGGGCCATAAAAGCACACTGATTTTGGAACAATGAGATTAAATGAAGTGTTGAATGTATGTTATAACTGCTGAGTCTGCAAACTAAAGCTGTTGTAAGGCTTTCTATTTATGAATCATCTTTATTTGTGCTGATGCTGTACCTTTCAGATTTTGTATTTCTTTGTTTTCTGTCTATTGATTTGTATTCCTAGTGAACTATGAAATTATACTTCTCTTTTTTATTTCCCTTCTTACTACCCTTATTTTCCTCTGAATTTATTCCTTGTGGCACCTAAAGAAATGATTAATAGAGTAAATTAGACTTGCTACGTATTGGCTGAGCTAGGCCTGGAATTCATGCATGTTTCATGTCACAGCTGCATTGCATAGTTTCTGTCCAAATGGGAAGGCAATCATCACAAAACAGCCACAAATCATTCTGTCCACCTTTCCGTTATATGGTTTAACATTCTATTTATAAAATTATAATGTTGAAGTGATAATGCAATTGTCATAAATTTAAGGATAGTTAAATTTTAAAGTGAACATTGAATATATGAATCTTTATCTTAATTCTTCTCTTTTAATGATTAAATTTTATTTTTTCTTTGTTCTAAGAATCTCCTGGTATTATACACATCAGTTTCACAATAACAGTGTAAAATAGTTGATACTAAACCCAGATTCTGATATATATGTGATTTGTATCTTATACTGTTCAGTTTCTGGATTTCCTCATTAATGTTTTTCCTGGTGCCTTGAATACAACCATCCTTCAATTCCTGCCTGCAAGATTTCTAGTTTTAGTACTGGTTGACAAAACGCCCAAGATGTGAGCATGCATATGTAAACATATATTTTAAAAGGTAGAAGAATATTTTTGAACATTTTTGCACAAATTATTTAAAAATAAGTAAAATAGATAAATTGCAGAAAAGCTGAAACAACACATATTCTTACATTTTTGTTAATCTTTACATTGCCCGGTAAAATTTCTTCTCTGCCCTCAATATAGCCCTCAGTTCTGATAACTATAAATAATGAGAATAGGCATGTGATGGGTATGAGATAAACCTTAAGAATGATTATTAGCACTAGTAATTATTGCCATAGTGCTCATACTTGGAACATACTTGGATTATATTTTGTTCCACTTATATACTACTGACTTCCTTATGGCTTCTGACCATTAACAAAAAAATTTTCATATAAAATATCCATAGCAAATTAACCATAAACCATGGCATATACTTGGTGAATTGACAATAAAATAACCATAATAAAAATCAATTTAGAAAATCATAAAAAAACACATAAAGCAATTCATACTTATATAAAAACTTTGATAGCAATAATGCATTTATTATCCAAAAATACAGTTATAACCAAGATGGCATCAGTCAATCGATAATATTCTGCCTTGAAATGAAATTAAATAAAAGGTCTGATTTTAGTGCAATGTTCATTTAAAGATCAGGTGCTACTACTAAAAGTAATGCCTCCATGTCTCAGCTCAGTCAGTCAAGCTGATTCTATTTGAACATAAGGGCCTGAAGGAATCTAAGTGCCAATCCCCATCTTATTTTTTAAGTGGTGTCATTGTAGTATTTAGATACCATTGATACTGGATTTAGTTGTATATAGACATAGTGTGCAGATTTTCTGTTACAATCCTTCACTCTTACTGTTTGAGTATATAGCATTCTGACTGCTTCATCCCCCAAGACTTCTATGATTACCAGTTTTGAGAAAAGCAATATTAACAGAAGTCATTAATATATCCCTGCTTTTTTGTTATCGCTGACAACATTCTAGGGCTCCAAAGCTATATTACAATATTTAATTTTCTGATGCAACTTTAGGACCTTAGAGCAGAGTTTAACTTAACACAGGGTGTTAGGTGGCATGATGAAGAAAGTCATTTTCATGCTCAATGGAGTGAATATGCAAACAAAAGAGAAACAGTATCTAAAGCTTCACTTTTACTATTTAGTTGTACAGTGCACGTATCTGAGAAATATAGAGAAAATATGTTTGGAGTAGAATTTCTGCCATGTATATTCTGTAGAATGTTATGCTTGGAATAAACAGAATTCAGCCAAAAAAGAATGGGAAAGAAATCCTTTTCATTGTGATCACACTATTATTTTAATAACAGAAGAAGTAGAACACAAAGACATAGAAAACAAAAGCCTGTTCATTTCAAGAATATTGTTTCAGAAGAAATCTTATTATCTTACAAAGCTGCTTGTAGACTGTCAGTTGTATTGAATAAGCAATAGTTGGATTCACAACAATTCAAAGCAAAATCAAACAAGGCATGTTATGGTTTTATGGTTTTGTACTGATATTTCCAAAATGACAGCCAGGATATCACTGTGCTTCTAGACTCTCTTGATATCTACCAGATTCCTGGCTACATGTAACTTCTAATATGTTTTCCAGTTTATTGTTCTATAATGTAGTTGAAAAATGAGCGGGGGATATTATGTAATGACCAAATTATATATAAAATTTAATTATAAAATTGTTTTCTTTCTGATAATATGTCCCATGACAGTAATGGGCAACTCCCTAAGTTATTTTACAAGAATTCACACAACACATTCTTTTCTACCATGTGCTTTCCAACCCAAATTAACAAGAATTCCTGGCTTAGCATTAATTGTGAATCCAATCATATGGTTTAGTTTTGACTTGGCAGACACATTACATGTTCCACTAACTGTTCAATCAGCCATGTTTAAAGTAAGTCATACTTTTTACAGTATGTGAGAATATAGTGACAAAGAGAAAGTTTTCAAAGAATGTTTTAAGGGCAATATTTAATATTGTTCATATATACTGAGGCCCAGTAATTTAAATCTGGATAAAAATCAAATACGTAATCAGTGAAACTGAAATAAGGTACTCCAATGACAGGAATATTTTATATATTGAATTCAGGGATTGGATGTATTTTTGAAATACTGATTTTCTAAGCTTTTTTAAAGGGTAGCACTATATGGAGAACCTTAGAATTCTAATCTGGAAGAAACTATTTTAGATAACTGCTACCAGATTCATTGCACTGTACATCCTTACTCCTTTTTTCTTATTCATTCTTATTCATGAATTCTGCATTCTATCTCTAACATCTAACATATGTTATGATCTTGTTTAACTCTTCATTTTATTGGTATCATCTGGAATTTTTATTGGTATCATCTGGAATGCTCTCAAACTTGTATCAGCTATTAATGTGATTTTTAAGAAGAGTAATTGATAAATATTTTTTACATGTGCTTTTTACATGTGCAAGCAACTCTTCTACTGATGAAGAGTTGGATGTTTTACATTGCAGAATTTATAGTACATAATTATTTTTATTTTATTTCCTTTTTTGTATGTCTTCATTGAACCAACTTTTAGATCCAAAAGGAATATTGAAAGCATGTGTGGGCACATTACCAAAATAGCTGTAGTTGGAAAGGGGATTGGCCATTCCAAAAATGATTGCCAGATTACACGTGGCAGTCATAGAACTTCTATTTCATCAATGAACAAATAAGTACACAAAAATCAATGTAAAAGCCAATGTACTTCACCTCCAAGATTCAAATTTAAAATAATGTAAAAAAACAAGCAAACAAAATAAAATTGGGCAAAAGATCTTGGAAAGAATGTGTAGCACATTGCAATCCTGCTAGTAGTCAGCAGAAGTAATAAACCTTTGTCATATTTAAGACCCAATATAGCTAAAAAAATGGTTTCCTAACACTACTTCATAAAGAGAGCAGGATCCCATAATTTATATTTCAGCTATTGATATGATGATTTAACATTTTTCAATTCCTTATTTTTTTTTACTCAATAGGATAAACAAAAATGCATACATACATATTTACAAGTATTTAAACATGGGCTGTATTTTTTCACAAAATATATATTGATAGACATATTTTATTTATATTTTATATTTAAAAATCTGTCCTAAATGTATTTGGAAAAGTAATACATGCATAAGTAATATACCGTTTATAACTATTAGACAAGGAAATTACATTCTGATTGTTACCTTAATAAAGGAGAGAAGGGGTTTTTTGTGTATGTATGTAGACCACTATATCATAACTAAGAACCTTTGACAACCACCAAATATGTAGGATTGACACATATACTTTGGACAATACATATTGTCCAAAGGCAGAAGCAAAATATTAACCTTTGTAAAGTCAGTAACTTCTAATTGTACAGAACTGAGAAGAGTAATTTCTGAAGATTATATTATCACTATTTTCTTTTTCATGTGCCTATGGGAAGTAATAGAATTCCTGTCCAAAAAATATCTGTATTTTAAGAGCCATGGGTTTTCTGTAGAAAAATTTTCTGCACTAAGAAACTCTAATTGAATGGATGAGACCTAATTCAGTCTGTCACCTATGCTATGTTTTCAGATGTCCTTTAAACATAAAGAGTAAGAAACTGATATAGAGTAGTCTTGTGTAGGAAAGACAATGTATATTGCTTGGGGGGGGGATTCTTCTACAAAATAAATAATTGTGCTTGTTTTCCAGATTCATAACAGATGCTTGCCTCGGGAATTACTGGATAATTACCATATTTTTCAGAGTATAAGACACACCGGAGTAAAGACACACCTTAGTTTTTGGGGAGAAAAATAAGAAAAAAGCTGATTGTTGGGTGGATCGGCCTCCCAGAATACCCCCAATCAGCTGTTCCCAAAGGTGAATTTTAGCAGCAGGTTCATTGGTTGGGAACTCTGTGTCCTGCTTTTTTTTCTGCCTCTGAAACTTCTGAAACTCTGTTTCAGGGGGGAAAAAAATTCTGCCTCTGAAAGCCTCCAAAACAGAGCTTCAGAAGAAAAGGCTTTTTTTCTGAAGCTCTGTTTGGAAGTTATTTTTTCTGAAGCTTCTTTCAGAGTGTTATTCTGAAGGACTATCTGTACTCTGTTTAATCCCCTTTCTTTGGTATTGGTATATAGATTAACCTCTTCCAATCTGTTGGTTATTATGTCATTCTCCAGATTTATTAGCATAGTTTGGTTAGAACCTTTACTGATTCTTCTTTTGTTGCTTGCCATATTATTTTAGATAAAAGCCTTTCAGAGGCTTTTTTTCCTGAAGCTCTGTTTAGAGGCTTTTTTTCTGAAGCTTCTTTCAGCCTCTGAAATCTCCGTTTACGAGACTGGGCAGGGCTACATTCGGAGTATAAGACACACCCAGATTTTCACCCTCTTTTTATTATATTCCAAAAAATAGGGTAGCCAAAACATTTTCTTCATTAGACTGCTTTTGAATATTACTTGGTCAGAAATGAGCCAGCCTGAATTGGTATGGGGTGCCACATTTCACTCATTCATCAAGATTTATAGTACTCTAATAGTTTAAAATGAGTTACCAATATGACTAAAATTACACACCTATAAAGAATTGTGAGTTTTATTCACCATAAGATTTACCTAGAGATTTACTTCAAAAAAAATTACCTGTTTGAAAACAGGATGGCTCTAGACAAGGGCAATGAAGGAAAAAAACACAGAAAAATCTGCCCCATGCATTCCCATGGGAAAAAGTTGCGCAATGGCTCAGAAAGCTGCTGACTGCCCCATCCTTAGCCTTCTTTTCCTAATTTCATGACTCTAAGCATATATATCTTGAATTATGCTTTCCAGTGCATACATAAATAGAAATGTGGAATGTGACGGAAAAATATAAACCCAAATATCCCACCATACACACACACACTTACACAAATGATGCAAACATGTAGAATAGTCAATATGTTATGTTTATTCATTGCCCAGAATAAGCAAAATGTATTTACTGCATACACTGCATGGTTTTTATAGTGCTAATATTTCCAATATATTTCTACTATGAAGTGCTAATAATTCCAATAATGTATTTCTTTCCAGATATTTTAGAAAGAAATTATGTAAATGGCTTGACACTCTTTCCGACAGAAAAATAACTTTCTAAAAACTTAACAGAACAAAACCAAATTTAATGTGGAGGAAATATTGGCAAAAGAAGTCAGCCTCAAATTAAAAACTGGCCAGATATGGCCAGCAGCTGCAGGGAATAATATTCCAGAGAATATTGTTCCAAAGTGTTCCTATTGATGACTCATTTCGCTACAGCTTCTTTCTATGCTTTCTTCCTAATCTTGCAAGCCATGTTTAGCATGATTTTCCTACCTTATTCTTCCACTGCGGCCATGTGTCCATTCAACATTAAAACTCCTAATGTACTTAAGATGAAAAATACTGCTCTAAATCTTTTTTTACAATAGCCATCAAATCAGCTGTTAGCCTTTCATTAATTGTATATTTAATTTTTTTCTTGCATAAATGAAAAATGTATACATGTATCTCTCTCATGGATATATTTTGTCATAGATTCAAAGGCTCAATGATTGAACCTTTGACATCATCTAACCCAAGGGTGTCAAACTCACTGTGTCATGTTGCCATCACGTGACATTTCATGACTTTTTTCCATTTGCGGAGATGGGTGGGTGTGGCCTGCAGGCGACGCATCCAGCCCACAGGCCATCAATTTGACACCCTGATCTAACCAAATCCCACTGGCCAGTTCAAGAATCCACACATGGTCAAGTTTTCCATTCTGTCAAGATCATATAGAATTCTGTTCTGATTCTGTTCTGATTTATAATAGTCAGTATATTTTATTACATTTATTAAATAATGCATAGCTTTAATGTTTTTGGGAAATTTAACACCATCTACCTATGTATATATGCATACGTATATTACCTTAAACTTGATACATCTGACTTTGTCTAACTTGTGACTAACAGTGTCTCTTATATTTCACAATTGAACTAGGAAACAGCTGTGGGTCCCACACTGAAACTAAGTACAGTTGAGCTCTGCTGATTTATGTTAACTCCTGAGAGAACAATAACATGAAAAATGAACACCACTTGTGAGCAAAGATACCATTTCTGTAAGTGCTAAAATTATTGAAAAAGAGAATCGGATCACATTATTTATCAAAAAAACTTACATCATTTTTGAGACAAGCTGAAAGCAATAAGTATGATTTTTTCTGGATCTGTTACACAAAGTGTTGCTTTGTGCAACTAGATTTAATCTTTCACATATTTGCTGGAGAATGAAAGAATCACAAACTGCCATTAGAAGGATATTAGAGGGAGCTAGTCTGCAGCAGGCATCCTCAGATTTTTTCTCCAGGTGATTGGAATATTTGCATAAAGAGGCTTGTTTCCACAAGGTCCAGATTCATATCTTGATCCAGTTTTAGCCTGTCTAAGTACACAGTCTGGCCTAAAATGGAGGCTACAGCAAGAAACTCCAGTGCCGTATAAAGAGAGCATTACAAAACCATATTAAGAGCTAACAGGATGGCACCATACTATTGCTGATTTATCAATGGGTTGTTTGTCCATGTTATATAATGCTTATTATTCCATGGTTAGAAATTTGATTAAGCAATGGCCGGAAAAAAGCATACAGGCAATAGTAAAAATGCAGACAATATGTAAAACATGTTTTAGACATACAGAATGGCCAGACCTTAGGAAAACTTGCATGTCAGTGATAGAATACCGTAGTCATTTTCATCAGAATGTGAGTTTCAGGCTGTAACTTTGTTTTTATGTGTGTGGGTTCAAAAAAGTATTTCAAAAATGCCTACAGATTTTATATATATTTTAGAGAATCTCACAAAGCTGTTTTTTAGAGATTCAGACTTAAATCTGAATCTGATTTTGCACTGTCTACTCTCAGTGGTTCTTCAAAATTCCAGACATACAATATAATTTTTTTCAGATCTACCTAGTGTCATACAAATTGATTTGAAATAGAAAATATTTGCTATTTCTAGAAAATATATGAATGTTTCTTTCTTTTTTGTGTGTGTCTTAAATCTAATTAGTGAGAATTTGAGAGTTATTATTCAATATATATTTCATATAAATTAGTGGAATATATTTAATATAATGTAGTCAACATATGTTGATATACAACAGAAAGCTGCTTAACTCTAAACGTATAGTTTTTAGACCAGTTTTCTAACTAGCTTAATAATAGTTCAACTAATTGTCTGATGCAAAATCTGGTGCACATGATGATACATTAGCTCATAAACATTGGAGCTGAACTTCATTGGCCGTTTCTAATTAATACAATAAATTCTTATATTTATTTATTTATTTATTTATTTATTTATTATTTCAGCTTGTATACCGCCCTTCTCCCAATGGGACTGAGGGCGGTGAACAGCCAGATACAAACATACAATACAAAAATTAAAACCATTTTTAAAAGTATTAAATAATTTGGCTTAAAATTTAAGAACCCACAAAGACAAATTTAAAACCAATTAAAACATTCCACAAAAGGTTAGGTCAAGCCAGCTAAGTGGAACAGATGTGTTTTCAGGGCCCTGCGGAAGGCCCAGAGGTCCGGGATCGTATGAATCTCCGGGGGTAGATCATTCCAAAGGGCAGGGGCCCCCACAGAGAAGGCTCTCTCCCTGGCGGTCACCAGCCAACATTGCTTGGCCGACTGCACCCGGAGGAGCCCCTCTGTGGGAGCGTACTGGCCAGTGGGAGGCTAATGGCAGCAGAAGGCGGTCTCGTAAATAACCAGGTTCTACGCCATGGAGCGCTTTAAAGGTGGTCACTAACACCTTGAAGCGCACCCTGAAGACCACAGGAAGCCAGTGCAGCTCGCGCAGGAAAGGTGTCACATGGGAGCGTCTCATTGCTTAAATTAAATTATTATTGTAAATTAAATATTGTAAATATTTAATTTACAATAGGACAAATAAATTGATTTCTGTTTATTTCTTTTTGGGAACAGTTCAATGTGTGTGTATTAGCAACTTACCATGATCAGAGGCAGAAATAATAATTGAAATTTTAATTCTTGAAATGAATGGATCTATTCGCAGACTACAGAGTACCTTTTTTAGGTTGTATCCAATGTTGCTTGTTTTATACTTATACTGATAAAGTGAAGACATTCAGTTATCTATGTAGGTGGTAATTATAAAATATAGGGGAATACCTCTGGGACAGAAAGGAAACAAAATCTTTTCATACCCTCTTACTTATAAATCACTGTTAATATCCTTATACTACATTGAATTATTGATTTATTTTCAAGAAATTTTACTCTCTCCTTCTGCACATGTGCAGTTTTCATTAAGCATCAAAAATATTTTCTCTAGGTTTCAAAGGAAGAATAAATCTAAATCTATACACTAGACATTCCGTAGTGTTTCTTAGTAATTTTGGTACAGGATTTGTTTTAATGCTGTGAATGAATGCTTTGTTTATTATTTCAAAATGAACTCTTTTTCCTGAAGAATAGAGTGTTCTTCTAGAATAGTAGCTAACAGCAATATATTCATGCTTTTGGCAGATATTTAAAAACATGTATGCAAGAATTAGTATTGACAATATTAAAAATATTTGTCTCATCCATTTACTATAACTTTTAAGCACAAAACCACATAATTCTATATAGAAAAAAAATTAAATTCTGCCTATATGTAAATTCTGCTAGAAACTATCTGGATGCTATAACATTAGGGGCATTAAAACTAAAATAATAAATTGAACATAAATCACATTTCCCAGTTGCCTAAAATCTGTAGTCATCAAGAGCCCTTACAGAATCTTAATATCTGGGAAAAATAAGCAAACATAAACTGATGTATTCAATTCTACTAATCAGTTTACAGTAAATAGCAATAATGATATACAAATGCTTTAAAATGAAATATTTTGACATAACCATATTATTTAATTCAATATCAAAGGGCAATATTTTTTCATTAAAACATCTAATATTCTATAGTTGGACAAGGAACATTACTAATTTGTTATTTTCCTCTGGCTAAGATAAGAAGACCAGCTATTACAGTAAATGATGGGGAAGGGCACTGTTCAGTGCAGGATCCATATATCCTCTTTGAAATAAAAATTGCCATGCTTGAAAGAATAAAGTTGCAATTTAGAAAATTGATGCCCCAAAATGCAGCAATAATGACTGTTGAACCAATAAAAATGTAAATGTGAATTTAATGGGAGATTAAATATCGTGAAAAACTACCATTAGATCAACAATTTGATCTTGCATACAGTATATTTTGTTTCATTCTAGGAATTTTAAAGTATACAAAAAAAAATCCTATAAATTTAAAGATAAGACTGTTGCCCAGATTTGTACTCTTTATAAATTTACTAACCTAATTGATGAAGTTTGTTCATGTAAATTGATTTCATCTGCCTGAACTAAGCTTTACACCTCCACAAGTTGTGGATGCTCCAATACTGGAGGTTTTTAAAAAGAATTGCACAACTATATGTCTGAAATGGTATAGACTCTCCTACATGAGCAAAGGGTTGGAATAGAAGATCTCTCTTCCAAATCTGTTATTCTAGTATTCTGAAGACATGGTGTTACAAACTCAGTAGAATCTTTTTTAAAAAACATTTTTTTCTGTTTTTTATATTCCAAATTTTAAAAAAGTATTATTGATTCTTTAAAAATTATTCTTAGGAAGTATTTCATACAATGATTCTATAAACAAGAATGTCTCTTTTTATGAATTTAATTCAATGAATATGTGCATCTGTCTAGTAAATTGAACATGTAAATATAAGTTTTTAGGGTTAAGGTTAGAATTTTTAGAATTTTCATATGCAGGAATGGTACATAATATAATTAACAGAAATAAAAAAGAATGTCCTAAGTTTTGGAAATACAGTGAGTTAATTGTATTGTCCAAAAGTAAAGAATGCAAACTTAGGACTTTTGAAATATTGCAGAAAATTCTTCTTTGTAAATTTAGAAATATCATGTGTGAAAATTTGTTGCTAATCTTATTATGCAATCTGTCTCAAATTTGAATTGTTTATTTATTACATTTCTATTGTTCCTTTATACAGGTCTTTCTAATTTTACTGCCATGATAACCATTAAAAAACACAACTAAAACGGAGCAATTTAAGCTATTTCTAAACCTTACAGTAGCATCACTGGTCATTCAGATCTGAATGGTCAACCGGTAATATGTTCCCTAACACCAGTGAAACTCCAGTATAGTACAGTGATTGTGGTGATTATAGATTAGAGCTAAGGAGACAAAGGTGACCAAGCTTCAATAACTTCTGACCTTGCTGCTCTAACAACTTACTTCCAAACACTGTTTACAAGTGAGATGAGCTTACAGGCTCTAGTCCATGGCATTATCAAGGCTGAACAGAGAAAGATCATCTTTCTTCAAGCAGAATTTTTTGTTTTCTGCAATATGGGAACTTGATGAATAAGATCATTTGTAACTGAAGGAAAATTAAAGAAGGATGATAGTATATTGTCTAAATAAGCCTTTATTCTTGAAAACTAATTAATAAAACAGAACAGAACCTATACCTTATGCTTACACTTCTCATTTGCACCGAGTATTGAATAAACAGTTTCCCCAGGAGGCTTAATAGAAAAAAGTTAATCTCATTAACAATAAAGTCTATCTAGCTTTAGAGTAAATAAGTAATGGGAATAACATGTGAAAGTTTTATTAATAATAGCATGATTGCTTTGTGAAAGACAGAAAATTGACAGCATATCTTAAGTATTCTAAGTAATTCACAGACAAAATAGGCAGTTAATTCTACATATCTTTGAAGATTTCAGCACTTTTTATCTTGTAGGCTAACTATAAGAATTCATTAGTTAATTCATGAAGGAATAATACCTTTCAACAGAGACAATTGTTGCCTTGACCTAACAGCTTCTATGACTTTATCTTTGCACTGGTAGTTAAGAATTTACCTAGTATAGTTCCCTGATCAAATCCAGCAGAAAGGTTCTGTGAAAAACTTTTACTTCATGTGTCTGGAGAAGCAATGAAAAGTTCAACATTTCATCTACTCTGCTTTTAAAAAGCTGTCAGCTAACAAGAGAAACAAAAATGATTCTTTTAAAAGAAATAAACAAAACCATATTAGCATGACAAGAAGGATAAAGCCTAGAAATTATTAGAGTACAAAACTGCTGGCAAAAATAAATTATTACTTTAAAGCTGGTTGCTCTGACTACATATATGTATGCCTTTTGTATAATGCACACACAAACACTGAAGTTTGCTTACTGCAAGTGTTTCCATGCAAGGATAGAGGCAGAGCAGCAAGAGAGTTGTCCATTGGGACAACATGATAGCTGCAACCTGGATTTAATAACTCACAAATTGTTGTGAGAGATTATGGGAACCAAGTGTAAGAGTCCATTGGGTATGAGAAGAGGCAGCAAAGCCAAAGGTGGAGAACTAGGAAGGAAATATCTCAGACTGCATTGTTCAAAGCCTGCCTGGCAATCTGTTGTCACCTTTTTGTCAGGATTATGTATTCCTGATTATCATGTTCCTTTGTTTTGCTCAGTAAAAGTTAAATTTCATTAACATATTCCTCATTTCTATGCCAAAATCTTGCTTTTCTGTTCCTAATTAGCAGAATGCAAGATCTAGACATTGGTAGTTTGATACAGGAAAAAATAAGTAATCTATCCTTATTTTGATAAGGCTTGATAAAAATTAGATTGAAGTTTGAAATAAATATCCCTAGGTCTCTACTTTGGTAAAATGCACTCTGATACTTGTGGTAAACTAGTGTTAAAAAGAATATAATGAAAAGGAAAGCTGAACAAAAAGAAGTATAGAAATCTGAAATTAAAATAAAGGTTAATTTCAGGCAATAAAAAAGTAAATTATTTTTATGTAGAAATATTAAAACACAGAGAAAACAACTAAATTATAATTTTTTATACAAAAGAGTAAAACTTATAATTACAAATGAAGAATTCCAGGAGTATATGCAAAGATTATATATCGTCAGTAGGGCCACCTGCTGGTGTAAAGATCATCCCAGCTGCCCAGCTAAAAGCACCTATATTGGCAGCAGCCATGTAGAAAATGTTGGAGGCATTGATCACTTTAGTGACCATGTCAAAGGCATCATT
The DNA here is from genome assembly GCA_032468215.1 of Stegonotus admiraltiensis. NCBI lineage: Eukaryota > Metazoa > Chordata > Lepidosauria > Squamata > Colubridae > Stegonotus > Stegonotus admiraltiensis. The sequence continues at coordinate 109,610 of JANHZT010005816.1, read as the reverse complement.
AATACTGCAGGAGTAATGTAAACAGCAATGTAAACGATTCCTGTTTTCACCAAGAAAACCACCTACATAAAAAATATAAAATATAATATAAAATTATTGACCATATAGTGATAGATGATAGGCCCCACAGATTAGTTGGCATTCAGCAGCTTTGGAGGAATGCTGAAGTATTTACCGCATGGCTATATTAAAACCTTCAGGTGCCTACTGCTGATGTTGCTGTACAGGAAAAGAAAATGTGAAGCTGAAAGATAAGGTGAAAATATGGAACTTAAGAAACACTTTGGAAAGCTTGACAGAGTGAAAGATGAACTGATATCACAAAATCACATTTTAGACTTCAGAATTTAGATGCAGTGGAATTGGACAATTTTATTCAAAAAAATTACAGTGTTTAATGCCAAGCACATGAAAAATAAAGAAGGAACAGAAACTCTAATTGGCTAGAATATAACCAATGACTGAATAACATCAATTAGACTTTGTGAATGCATTCAACAGTCCTTCAATACGACCATCATTCAAATTTATACTCTTAACTATTGAGGTAGAAGATTGATTAATGTTATGATCAAATTCAATTTGAAACTGACAGAATATGCAATCAATATATGCTGCCTTTGACTGGAAACTGGAATGAACTGAAATTTTAAGGAGTAAATTGTAACTGTATTTGTATTGTTAGGAAACTCAAATGAAGCAGGACACTAATTTAAAAATTGCTGCCTCTTCAGCTGTTTATTCATAGCTAACATTTTCTTCAAATAACTGAAGCAGTGCTTGTATGTAGCCACATTCAAGAATAGTGGCCAGTGGCAAATAAAGGTGGGATAAAAATCAAATAAATAGAAATCGAATTTACAGCATTATTGCTAAAAGGAGGTAGAGTAGCTCAGATATAGCATTACACGAGGCTGGCTCCAGGGTATTATAAATGCTTCTTTGAGCGAGGGGGTCCTGCCTGCCGCCCTGAAAGAGGCGGTGGTGAG
>JANHZT010005816.1:50467-74490 GCA_032468215.1 Stegonotus admiraltiensis | reverse complement strand
TAAATAAATAAATAAATAAATAAATAAATAAATAAATACATGAAATATTTACTTGAACATTCAATATGAAATATTCAATGCAGTTACTATTATATTAAAGAATTATGAAGTATTTCGTAGAGTCAGACTCTAGAAGATTTGTTTGGGGTCTTTTATAATTTCATATTGAACAGAAAGCGGTCATAAAAAAAGCAACATTTTTTTCCATTTGTTTCTTTTAAAAAGAAATAACACTAAATTACATGCAAAATTTGTACACTGGAATAAGCATTCTGAACAAAACTCTCCATCAGTGGTGATTCTTGGTTTACAGTAGATTAAAATCTAAAATATGTTTATCACATGAGCTTCATTAATTTCCAAAGATCGTTAATCTTTATTACTTAGCTATTTCTGTCCCTCACAGAAGGCAGATTGCTCACCTTGGGGGACTTTTCAACAATCTAGCAGAAACTGGCAGAAGCAACATTATTGAATATGTTATTACCTTTTGTACTGATTGAAAACAAAAGTCTCCCAGCCATAAATGCCTTTAAACAGACATTGTTATGTCAAGATAATGTAATGATGACCAAAGCAGAAACTAGCATTCCAAACAGCATTCCAAACTATATACTCGTTATGTAACACTATTGACTATCAGTTTTCACAGGCTCACAAGAACTTTCATTGTGATATGCTGTTTTCTGCTCCTTACATAAATTAACATCATATTATATATTCTTGCCCTAAGATCCTACATACCTCAGTCAACGTACCCATTAATTTGTAGAAAGTATTTGTACTTAAAAATATATAAGTGATAATAAATAAATATTACCTATCACATCAGTAGTGTTTTTAAAATTTCATACATTTTGATGAATTAAATCTTACCTGGAATAAGTTGACCAAGCAGCTGATGGATCCAGGATAGGCTGAGTATGGCTCCCATGACAGTAAAAGAATAATGTTTCCATTTCATGTTGTGTCTGTTCTTGCATCCCATAAGTTCACCAGCACTTTCAACAATGTTATCTCTAATAATACAATGGTGAAAAAATAAGAACAATTTTTATTGTTAGACAATGGACAAAAATACCATACAAAATTTAGTATAGGCAAATACACAACATTTTTTTAAATCATTCATTAAAAACATTTGGATTCTGAGCTTTTAGCCTGGTACCTTAACCACAACACTGTTAAACCAACTGGTTATCAATTTTTTATTCTCTCAGTTCCAAGAGTTTCAGCAGTTTAAAATATAATTAATAAATAAATAAGCCATTAAATAAAGTGTACATTTCATATTCTGAAATCACTTATACCTTCCAGACTAGACAATCATTAGATACTCACAAAGATGAAGGAAATTGAATTGTATAAGATGATGATACATCAAACACACACACACACATACACTACATCTTCAGTACAAAAATTATTATTGTTACTGCTTCTTGTGGTTTTCCTGTAGTTCCAGGAAATCATTCATTTGTATTTTTTGAGTCGGATTTTCATAAAAAATTCTTTGATAGCAGACTGGGACGGGCTGCTCTTAGGGAAGCAGACCTTTGGGTGAATTATTCAAAATATTTCCTTAATAATGTACATGCAACAACATTCTATATACATCCTATAAATTCTGTTGAGTTCAGTTGTGGATACTGCTTTGTATGTTTGAACAGCAAGGATAAACAATATTCACATAAATGACTCTTCTGGAAAGTTGAGACATTGTGCATTGTCTCACAAAAAGATTGTTACACATGTCTAATCACAAATAGTTGACAGGGTAAATGAAAGCACATACAAAACTTATCTATAAAACAAGTTAGTCATTATCTATCATCCCTCGTATCTCTTTAAAATGCTCTCTCCATTTTGTCTTTTTTCTGGATAAGAGCCCCTACTTTTCCAGATAAGTGGATCTACTTTCCAACAAAGCATTGGGCTAAAACTATTTGGTTAAAGGCATGTGTCATCTTTAATTCTCAAAGTACCTATAGCCTTACATGGCACCTATGCACATATACCCTTGGGATCAAGCTCAGTTTCTAGTAACTTACCATAAGCATATTCATATAGTTTTCTTGGCATGATATACAGTAGAACTCAAGTTGCACTCCCTTCTTTAATGATGCTTTTATAACATTGCTATCTTCTCAATTAATATCTGCCCAAGTATTAATATTGGCCTTTGCTTAATTTATATGTATTCTTTTACAAATAAAAATAATATTTAATGTCATTGGTTTGCTTTGCATTATACTAGATTAGAGTAAGTCTGCAAATATTAAGTATTCTCAATATTATCTTAATGACACAAAATGAGAAAAATTAATTCTAAAGAATCACAGGTCTCAAAGTACACATGAAGAAATATTGTACAAATAGAGAGAGGTTAGACTAAGAGAGAAGTCATGGTTTAGGAAAATATTTTTGTATCTAAACAAAAATCATATTCAAGCTTCCAAACAGTGAAGTGTAAGGATGACTGAAACAAACAGCCTTATCAATAATTTATGCTCTTATAAAGTTTGAAGTAGTTAGTGCTTATTATGAATATAACTTCCAACAAGGTATGTATTCTTGGAATCCTGAATTTGCACATTGTTCTTCCACCATCCTGCTCTATTCACATTGCTTATTTTTCAGAGGCTATGGATCTGACATTGGAGCTACAAAGTACAGAGAAATTATTGGGTCTGTTTTTGCTTCAGCAAGTCTGAGCCTTTTGTTAGAGCAGTTGACACATCTCATTCTAATCACCTGACAACTATCTCTTCTGTGAAAATAACTCAGAATGGTAATGAACTACCTACAGTTTGTATTTTTAAATTAGAAATGACTAATTATTTCAGTTAGGATTAGGATTACATCTATCCATAACAAAATACCATTATGTAGTCAAAATACATAATAAAGATTCTTTGAAGTTAACTAGAATCATGGTGTCAAGAATACATGTTCAGTTTTCTTGGCTGAAGTTCAGCAGTGGTTGCTATTGACATTTTCAGTGACGCTTCTGACTATCTAGCTTGTAGCCTTGATATTTATTGATGATTTATCATGCATATACTAATCAGGTACAAATCTTAGCTTTTTATTATTGATGGCATTTTTGAGGTCAGGCAAGATTGATTATGTACTGTCACCTGGTTGAGTAGTCAAATTCATTAGAAAAACTTAATTATATATTGGACTGATTTGGTTACTCTTCTGATATTTGATTATTTTGATACAATGTATTAATTTGGATCTATTTAAATATTTTTATTATAAGCAACTCTGAGTAGTGGGAGCTGGATGGTATACAAATCCAAATAAATAAATAAATACATTCCTAGTTTTACCTTTTCTAAAAAAAACATGACTTACAAGAAAAAGATACTTGCACTTCTAGTATCTTTTATCTTGTAAACAGAGGAAATTCCAGAACCACAACAAAAAGCAAGTTAATATTTTTAGCGCCATAAATTCTAATTTTCAATGTGGATTTACTTTCTCTTCTATTTTTAAAATGTGTGTTGACTTCATTTGGGTATAGTTTATTAAAACTTTTTGTGGGGTTTTGCATTTTATATTAAGCCTTTTACTAGGCATCATGAAATTGCCTCAAGCATGTCTACCCCAAATAAGTAACTGCTATTGAAATTTTTATTTTTGTAGCAATATTATTTATATTATACATATAATATATAAATTATATTATAAATTTGAAATGCTGAAATACATTTATAAACAATAGTTATATTCAGAGTTTTCTTTTAAAATATAAAACCATTTTCCAAAAGTATTTAAATCCACAGTAATATGCTTAATATATTCGGAAAGACCAGAGGGGAGTTCCTGCCTCATCACATTTCAATAACAATCTGATATACATCTAATTACCATTTGAGAGATTTTAAAGTCACACAGCAAAGCTTGGCAGAGACACAACCAGAAATTAAATTGTGCCCTGGAGCCACTGATAGACAATATAGCATTTTATTTAACTGACAAGATGCAAATACTAGAATATCCCTAGTGACTACAAAATAGGAATTAACCAGCAAAATTTACCAGTCACTATCATCAATGTTGTTTCATACCCTCTGTAAATCCAAGAAAGCTATTGCAAGATTACTTTTTTTTTCCCTGAGGAAGGAAACAAAACTCTTAGGTTACTGAATAACACTCTGTTCATTTAGAAATCAAATTCTATACATGGCTATAGAAGCACATAGAAGGCAACACGGCTCTAAAATTCCCCAATTACCTTTGATTGGTGATAGGAATGTAAACAAATGTAAAGAAAATACAATGAATGCATGAATTATTGTAAAAAAAAGTCAATTTTCCACAAGTCCACTGATCTGCAGTCTAAAATAAACATTCATAGATGTCCTTGGTTTCAGAGCAACACCACTTAAACTTCCCTTCTCTTTGCTCATTCTAAATTTGCATTTCAAGTGTAACAATATAATTAGTATAGTACATTTTTATGTATTTATTTATTTATGAAATTTATAGGTTGCTCCAATTTGTTACAACTCTGGATGACTTTAAAAAGACAACATACAAACTGGTACAGAATAATAGCTATTACAATACATTCACTCCTATCTTAAAATAAAACTAATTTTATTTTATGCAATTCAGCCAAATTTATAACAGTAATCAGAAAAACCCTGATTTTTCTCCTCATTAAAGTATACGATTAATAAAACAGCAAAAACTGTTTTATTTTGAAAGTAAATGGAGGATGGTGCAGCATGGACTCTGTGTATGTATATTTTAGCAAAAATGTGTATTATTGAGATAAAAGAACAAAAGCATATAGATCTTCCAGTTTTTAAGAATTCATACTTTACATTGAAAAGAATATCAAAGATCAGATTTCCATTTTTTTCAAAAATGTATAAATATTTCAGTATAGGGAGTCCTTATAACTCTTTGTTCAGGAACTTTCAAAGTTACAATGGCACTGAACGGGTGGTACTTATGACTACTTATGGAAGTTCTGGCTTTACTAGCTTCCTTAAGGTCATGTGATTGCAATCTAGGCATTTGGCAATTGGCTCACAGTTGCAACAGTTTCAGCATCCTGTGGTCACATGATTATCACTTGTAACCTTTCCTGCTGGCTTCCCACAAGCAAAGTCTGACAAGAGGGAATGCTGCAAGTTGCTCTAGCCCACCTGATAACTAATTCCAGTCTGCCACACTTGTATTATGCCTTGCAAGCTTACCAATACACCCTTTTCCATCAAGCTCTCCCATGCTTGCACAATGCCATCCGTTCAATCTGCTCACTTGGAAGAGCCACTTTATTGCTGGCCTGCTAGTCATTTAATGACCTACAATCTTCATTTAACAATGTCAATGAAGAGTAATGGGATGACCAATGACCATCATTAACTGAGGGTTACCTGTATTAAGGCTTACATGGGTTAAACTGACATTGGAGTTTTGTTTTGCATCAAATTCAACACATGGGGAAAACTGAAAAGAGAAAGAAGATGGCAGAAAGGAAAGAAATATCTACCAATTAATTTCTGAAGGCCACAGCAAGGAAAAGCTATTGGTATTTTAAAGCTGATGTTTATACATATTTAGGATAAGAAACATGTTTTATAATTATAAATTAAACAGAGTTTTCAGAAATTTCTTTCCACATGGCCAGGTCAAAAAGTTTATCAATGTCCTTATTACATCTAGTTTAATACAAACCTAAGAAAAAATAGATTAGGATTGAAAAATAAGTTTTTAAGTTCCCAAGGGAAGAATTTGAACAAAGATTTGTCCTGTGACTCAGTGCAGGGGTCCCAGTACCAGTACCACCTGGTGGCAGCCCACTACCGGGCTGTGGCCTGTTTGGAACTGGGCTGTGTGAGTGGCAAGCTGGACTGTACACGCGCAGCTCAAGTTACATGAGCGGCAGGCCGGTGCACACGCACGCTACTTACATGGCCTGGTTCCCATGTCTCCCCCCGCTGGGCCAACGTAAAGGTTGGGAACCGCTGCTGTGACTTATTGCCAAAGGTTGAAAAGCTCAACATTTAACTTATCTGAACATTACACAAAGTTTATGGAAAACTTCACAAATGAAATGTCCAAACATATAATTATACTCCATTCATGATTAAGATTTACAACATGTACCCTAATGTTGTGCAGTTTATGACATGAAATTTGAGATATTGCAATTTTAATACATCTAGAAGCTTCTCAACTGGAATAACTTTGCTTGAATACTATTCGGGAAAAGAGAAGAACCGTTCTAAAATGGAAAGAGGGGGGGAACTATTCAAAAGCACTGTGGTTGTGTTTAAAAAGATGTCTTTCTAGCTTCTCTCCTTAACATATAAGAGGAAATCCCTTTCACCCAGTGTGAGGCTGAAGGTATATTAAGCATATTCTACCTGAAGTAGGTGGTCTTTAAATCTACAAAATGTCTAATCCAATTCATTCAAGAAATGTTAAATGATAGAACCTTTATGGAAAATTTGCTGTCATAATTTTGTTTCCAAATGCCATAGTACTGGCAAGAAATATGATTGTTTTATTGCCATTTTATTAATCCAGCCATTCATATGGATTTTAAGTGATACTCAGTCAATGAACCAATGAATCAAGCAGAGGCATGAATGTAGTTAAGTAAGAATTATGAAATATTAAATTTTGACATCTGCATTCCTGTGAAGTCAGAAAATCTTCTAATTTAGGGGAAGAGTATCTGAAGAAATACCAAAGTTTCTTAATAGTGATTTCATTAAAACTAAAAGGTAATTTTTTTGCTCAATAAAGAAAAACTTTACATTCTGAACCAATCATAGTTTCCCAAAATACTGTTTAACTTTTCAGTACTCTATAATGGCTACATTTAGAGTTTAGAGACCATCAATTGTCTTAAATAGAATTATTAGAACATTATTATTGGTGCCTAATGTATCTTATTTCAAATCTGAGAAAATATTAAGCTTCAGGTAGGTCTTGAACATATATATTCTTCAGTTACTATTTCTACAAAGGAGAGTTTCATGTATGGAACCAGGAATGCTGATTAATTATGCAAAATCTTTATTAATCAAATGTTAACCATTGCTTGATGTAGCTTTTACTGTCAAAAGTAATACTATTCTAATTTTTCTCTTTTCAAAAGGACAATGTTATTCAAAATTATATTCTCTCAGCCAGGAGATGCTTCAATGAGACTACAGATTGATCTGTGTAGGGGGGAAATAGCTACAGTATATATAATAAGCAAAAGGCAACAAAATTTTAAATTTTACTTCCTTATTGGGTACATAAATTTACTGGATGAACTAAATAAAAATTAATTTTAAATTAATTAAGACAATTAAGATATCTAATTAAATATTACTAGATACATAACAACAGCTAAGTATATATATTAGTCAAATCAAAAGTTATGCAAATAATACTTCAAAGTAAAGACAATTACATATTCATTTACTCTTTAAAGTGAAAAAAATAAATGAAAAACTGTCTAGGAGAAAAACTATCAGAATTAATGGTCCAATTATTCTCATTAACTCAACCATAACCTTCAAAACATTTTTTAAATATTTGCAGTAGAGAGGTGTGCCAAACCATGACACAATGTCTATGCATGCATAACTAGTGAGATATTTCATTAAGCTGTTGCAAGTGGCTGATCAACAAAGGAGAACATAAATCTATATCAGCTCTGAAATTTACATGTATTCCTATACTGAGGATCATAGCAAATAATAGGCATTTATATTGTACAGTTAATTAACATAATGGCTTTTAAAAAAATGAAAATATAGTTGAAAGCAGGACTCCTGTATTCTATTCTCATGCTTTCTAAACTCAACATACAGAAAAACTGGAATGAATAAATGAAGAAGTGATTGCTACATTTTTATGAGTGATTTGCCTGAAGAAATAAAAAAGTGCATGACACAAAATTATGAATTTTATAGCTATATTAAGAAAACAAAAAATAAATAAATAAAATTACTTTGATGATTAAAAAGACGTGACAGCATATTAATGGAAATTATGTACTTAGGAAACAGAAATCAAATGCAGAGTTATAAAATGGGAAAGTACATGGCTTGCAAATACCTTGTGAAATATCATTGGGATTTGATTATAAATGCAAATAAAATGTTACAGTTCATCAAAATTTTGTTTTGTATTATCAGACTGCAACTTGAGAATGTTTCCAGTTTTGGGCACCAGAATTTAAAAATTATTCAGGCAAAGTAGATGGGGTTCAAACAAAGATGAAAAGGATACTAGAAACTAAACGCCAAAGACAGAGTGGAAGAACTGGAAATATTTAACTTTGAGAAGATGTAATAAAGCTCTACAGGTTCATGAAAGGGTCTCACATGGAAGAAAGACGAGGTCTATCATTACAAGTGCAGCCATAGATTGATCATTTATTTATTTGCAATATTTGAAACCCATCTCATCACAAAGAATTCTGAGTGGCATTCATCAAAGGTAAAAAAAAAAAAAAACCCAGGAATGTTGATTCCAGTTGAATGTTAGAAAAAAAATCTAATAGTATGAGCAGTTTGACAGTGAAACCAATTATCCAAAGAGGTGATGCCCCCCCTCCCTTTTTCGGATATGTGCAAGTAGACCTTGCTTAGCCATCTGTCAGGGGATGCTTTAATTTGGATTCTTGCCCAGAATAGATTTAATGGCTTAAATGGTTCTTTAAAATTCTGTGATTGTAATGAGTTCTTCTAAGACCTGAAGACACCTGCTTCATTTTCATCTGAGATTTCGATGAAGCAGAAAACAAAAACAGTTTTGCAACTTGGGATGTTATCAAGTAAAACTTTTTTCTTTCTTACTGTTTTAAGTAAAGTCTGGATAATTTTATTTTCAATTTCACACACAATTTCCAAGCAAAATTACTATATGATAATAGAAAGTTATTAATATAAGTTGAATGAGAAAACAGTTGCAGTTACACAGAACTATGTTCAGTCTTTGGGCTTTGATAGTAATGATTTTATCTGTAATTTTGACAAAATTTTATGTAAAAATTTGAAATATACAATATACACCACTGATTAGAAAACTCTGATTCTCCTCCCTCCAAAGTGGAAGAGTAAGGTTTAGCATGACATAAATTATATCCAAAATTAACAAAAAGAAATATATAGAAATCTTCAATGTGGGCGTCCTTGGTGCTCTTACTACAGAAGTGTTTTTTTCCAAAAGACAACTAGTTTCTTGGGGTTTTGTTTTTTTGGAAAATGTTTCGCTTCCTATCCAAGAAATTTCTTCAAAAGCAAAATGATTTCACAGGAAAAAACAATAAAGTCCGGTTGCCTTTTGGAAAGAGTACCTTGAGACAACCATGACCTGGATAATTGATAATGTCCATAAACATCAACCTTAAGCTACAAATACTCTCTTTTAATTTCAATATATTCAGCCCAGAAGATCCCAATTTGTAAAAAAGGGAACATATGAATATTTATTCTTAATTTAAGATAACTCAAATTCTAATTTTAAAACAAAGTAAGCTAACTTAAATTTATTGTCTTATGGGCCATGATCTTAAAATATCAGATCTGAGTGATATAGCAGCATATTTTGTAGAGATTGGAGAGATTAGCCATGCATCTAATCAAAATATCCATATATTAATATTGTTAAACAATCAGTTTTGAAGATGCTAACCTCTGAAATGCTGTGGCAGTATTGCAGGATAATTCTGCCCATGGTCAGCAGTTTGATCCTAAACGGTTCAAGGATGATTCAGCTTTCCATCCTTCCAAGGTCAGTAAAATGAGGACCTGGATTGTTGGGGGCAATATGCTGACATTTGTAAACTGCTCAGAGTGTGCTGTAAAGCACCATGGAGTGTTATATATGTCTAAGTGTTATTGCTATTGCTAATCTGCAATATTATATTTTCAAAGATATAAGAAAGTAATTTCCTTTTCTGACACAGTCTCACTTTATTGATCTTAATTATTACTACCATGCCTGCTTATATATAGGCCATAATATTTTGTATCCTTGCAAACTGTCATTATTTAGCATCCACAGATTTCAAATGAATTACACATTTTATAATGTTTCAAGTGAGAATATGTTACCATTACACACAAGATGAGAATGGGTTTCCAAGCTTTATGGCATTAGGTGATTAGGTGGTTCCGATTAGGTGGTTCCGCCCCAGGTGCCTGATGGATCCTGATAGGTTCCAGACGGAGCTTGGGCCATTTCCTGAGACTCTGGCTCACAACTCGACTGAAGACCTAGTGGCCACCTGGGATAGGATGGTCGCTGGTGCTTTGGATCAGGTTGTGCCTTTGCGGCCTCTGACCCGGCGCCGAACCCACCCGGCCCCTTGGTTTTCCAAGGAGCTGAGGGAAATGAAGTGCCGGAAAAGATGCCTGGAGAGTGGTTGGAGGGCCAGCCGTTCCGAATACGACCGAACAGTGGTTAGGTCTCATATTAAGACCTACTTAGTGGCGATAAGAGCGGCAAAAAGTAACTATTTTTCCACTCTTATTGCGTCAGCAGAAAATCACCCAGCTGCCTTGTTTAGGGTGACCCACTCCCTCCTCCACCTGGGAACACGGGAAGACCCTTTGGAAGGTTGAGCTGAGGATTTTGCACAATAAAATCACTCAAATTCAGGAAGGCTTGGACTCTGACTGGGTGGGTTTGGAAGGGATGATGGAGGCGGGTCTGGAGGATGTTATCTGGGATGGGTTTGACCCTGTGACCCCTGAAGACATGGACAGGTTACTGGGGAGGTTGAACGTGACGTTTATTGGACCCGTGCCCCTCCTGGTTGGTGCTGGCTTCCCAGGAGGTTACGCGAGGCTGGCTCCAGAAAATTATTAATGCTTCTTTGGATGAGGGTTTCTTGCCTTCCGCCTTGAAAGAGGCAGTGGTGAGGCCCCTCCTCAAGAAGCCCTGTCTGGACCCGGCTGTTTTAGCAAACTACCGTCCAGTCTCCAACCTTCGCTTTGTGGCGAAGGTTGTTGAGAGTGTGGTGGCACATCAGCTTCCACAGTACCTGGATGAAACCGTCTTCCTAGATCCGTTCCAGTCCGGCTTCAGGCCTGGGTACAGCACAGAAATGGCATTGGTCACATTGGTGGTTGATCTCTGGAGGGTTCGGGATGGGGTTGCTCCTCTTTCCTGGTCCTATTAGATATCTCAGTGGCTTTTGACACCATTGACAATGGTATATTTGCTGCACCAGTTGGGGGGGTTGGGAATGGGAGGCACCGTTCTACGGTGGTTATCCTCCTATCTCTCCGACCGGTCGCAGTCTGTGTTGGCAGGGGGGCAGAGGTCGACCTCAAGGCGCCTTATTTGTGGGGTGCTGCTAGGGTCGGTCCTCTCACCTCTTCTGTTCAACATTTATGTGAAGCCACTGGGTAAGATCATCTGTGATTTTGGGGTGCAGTGCCATCTGTACGCTGATGATACTCAGCTGTACATCTCCACCCCAGACCACCCCAATGATGCCCTTGATGTGATGTCCCGATGCCTGGAGGCTGTGCGGATCTGGATGGGGAGAAACAGGCTCCCACTCAACCCTTCCAAGACCGAGTGGTTGTGGCTGCCGGCGTCCTGATATAGCCAGCTGATGCCATTGCTGACTATTGGGGGTGAGTCATTGGCCCCCAGGGAGAGGGCTTGCAACTTGGGTGTCCTCCTAGACATGCGGCTGTCTTTAGAAGAACATGGCTGTGGCCAGGGGAGCTTTTTATCAGGTTCACCTGATTCGCCAGTTGCGTCCCTTTCTGGATTGGGACTCCTTATTCATGGTCACTCATGTCCTCGTCACTTTCCGCCTGGACTACTGCAATGCTCTCTACATGGGGCTCCCCTTGAGGAGCACCTGGAAGCTCCAACTGGTCCAAAATGCAGCCACGTGGCTGATTATGGGAACAACAAGGCGTTCACATGTAATACCTCTCTTGCGTGAGCTGCACTGGCTTTCAGTGGTCTTCCGAGTGCATTTCAAGGTGTTGGTTCTTACCTTTAAAGTGTTCCATGGCTTAGGGCCTGGGTACCCAGAAGACCACCTTCTGCAATCGATAACCTCCCACCAGCCAATACGCTCCCACAGAGTGGGTCTCCTCAGGGTACCGTCAGCCAAGCAATGTTGACTGGTGGCCCCCAGGGGGAGAGCCTTCTCTGCGGGGGCACCTGCCCTTTGGAATGAGTTACCCCCAGGGATACAAATGATTCCAGACCTCCATACTTTCCATCGTGCTCTGAAGACCTTTTTGTTTCACCAAGCCAGGCTGGCTTACATTCTCTAATTGTCTAATTTTATGAGTGAGGGTTTTAACTGAGGAGCCAAATTGGTTTAATTCATTTTAATTATTTTAATTTTCACATTGTATATATGTTATTTTGACTGTTCACTGCCCTGAGTCCTTCCGGAGAAGGGCGGTATAAAAATTAAATAAATAAATAAATAAATAATCAATCTTAGTAGTCCCTAATCAGGATGTTTCCCATAGAAGGCAAGAAAAATATTCCTACTTGCAGTCTTATTTTGAAGAAAATATTTAGATATTGTAATAAGAATAGAACTAATTAGAGCAACAATAACATCACCAACAATACATACACAGGAAATAATAATGATGATAATGATGTTATGATATGTCACAGGATGGTTACAGATATATCAACAGCTTCTATCCTGCGATGATATCTGTAACATCATCAAACATCCAGATTTGCCTGTCCCAGGTCCTTGGTAAGGACTTGATAGGTAGACAAAAATGCCAAACCCTGTCTGAACATCTTTAAATGTTAAGTCGACTGAGTTTCATGTTTAATGAATAAGAGAAATAATAATAATGAGGATGAGGATGATGGTGATGGTGATGAAGATGCAGTCCAACAGCATCTAGTTGAAAACAAACTCCTTCTATCTGAGCAGAAAAGAAATGGCCCAAACAGCAGAAAAACAGACGATCAATTCCTAATTGTCAAGATGATTCTGGAAAACTGCAAGAGAAGGAAGAGCAGTTTAAATGTAGCACAGATTTATTGCAAGAAGGCATTTAACTCCCACCCATATGCCTGGATAATGAAGTGTCTAGAAATAACAGGTGTCAGTAGAAACATCAGGTGTGCAAAGATTGAAGACATGGTTGCTGTCAATGGTGGTAATTTGGGAGATGTTAATACAAAGAAAGGAATCTTTCAGAAAGAATCACTATCAGCACTACTATTTGTAATTTCACTAATTCCTCTGTCAACATTACTAAATAAGTCAAGCCATCTCAGAAATGAAAACTGTCAAACTACTCCTTCTTCTTTACATGTATGATCTGAACCTGTATGGAAAATCAGCATCTGAAATAGAACTGCTTCTCAACACTGTCCATACTGTATATACAGCCAAGATATTGCAATGGAGTTTGGATTGAACAAATATGCCATTTTCACCATCAAACAGGAGAAAATAATGAAAACTGAAGGAATCAAGAATCTGGATGAAGATGAACACTACAAATACCTTGGCATCCTCCAAACTTGGAGTCTGGTTAGTGGATGTGGCAGTATCTGGAGTATCTGGAGACTGCAGAAGAAAAGAGAATGCGAGAAGATAACAAAATACAAAGACCTACAAATAGAAATAGAATGACTGTGGCAAAAGAAAGCAAAGAATAATAGGTGCCTTGTGTGAAATTCCAACACAACTGGAGCACCACTTGAACATCATCAGCATAAATTTCCATTAGTCAATTGCAAAAGGCAGCTTTACTTGGAACAGTTTACATTCTGTGATGATACCTCCAACACCATCAAACGTCAAAATCTGTCTATCGCAGATCCTTGTGAATGACTTGATTGGCAGATAAAAGTGCCAAATCCAATCTAAATATCTGACTGACTGTGTATCAAACTATACTAATAAAGAGGTCAATAAACTCTAATAAAATAATTGACTGAGACTTCTCAATGGGCCATCTATTCTCCCACCTTTCAAGCTCTGCAAGACATCCTGATCTTCTATATTTGGAGATTGAGATTGGAATTCAGTCAAAAAATATCCAAATAATAAATGCTTAACAAGAACAGCTTATATCTTTCCTCTTCATGGAATGAATTATGAGGTTGCTTAAAATTCCTCTTTAAATATAATTATTGTCCCCGAAAAAGGTATTTGTTGCATTGAGTTATGCCATATGAGAACTGTTGGAAATATAGACATATTTCCTTTTTTTTCATTTTACATATTGCTTATTTCTATTGAATTTTATTGATTGATCTACCATATAGAGTAGAGAGTTTATACATAGACTAATTTAATATTTTATTCATTTTTGCATTTTCCTATTTATTCTATCAGTAGATTAAAATCTGTAAAAGTATTACACTTAAAAGTCTTTTTTATAAGCAACATCACAAGAAGAAAATCATCATTATTCATTTAAATCATGTTTAGTATAAATTCTTAAGAAATATAAACATTATTTGAAGCTGTATTAAGCTTCACATTGCTCTGTATTATAATTGAAACAATGATATTAATTTATTCTGGTTGCCCAAGTTTTCTCTAAATCAATTCTGTTTCTCCTTTCAGGTGCTTCTGTAAAAATTAATTATGAGAAATAGCTGAAGAAATAGGTGCAACTCTTTGCAATGCTTGTTCACTAATACAACGTGAACTGAGGTGGAACTATTTTACCCTGATGAATACAAGTACAATTTGAGAAATCAGTTTAGAGCCATTTTCCCTTGTAAAAAGTATTTATTATATATATTGAATTTAACATATAGGTATTACTACTATCAACTGATTCATTAACATAATGATTTCCATATGAATATAAATGAATGTTTCAGTCCATTTGTGTTAACATTTGCAGAAAATATTATGACAGAGTGCAGGACTCCAGGGAGTCTCTTATCTTATGAATGCCTTTCAACTGTCTAATCAAGAGATGGTCACACAAAAGAAGAAACACTAATCAGACCAGCTTATAAGGAATACCAAGAAATATTACCTTAAAAAGTATAAAAAGCAAAAACTTATTAATGATAAAACCTCTATGATACTCATCATTGTACTCTGAAGTGACAAGTATGCAAGCAAAAAATGGAATGAAATTTTACTGAAAAAGCAACGTAACACAAAAGGAAGTTAATTTTAGATAACAAACCTAACATGTTCTTCTAAAACATTCTCATTTGTGGTTAGAAGGAAAATGAGCCGAGACTCATGAAACAAAATATAAATGAACCATGACTAAAAATAAAAATAATAGCATCAAATAATGAATAAAATATTCATTTCATCTCCAGTGGAAAGAAAAAAGAAGGCAGGTGAAGGAAAATGTTAAAGGCAAACAGCAATTTATCATTAAAAATATCTATAGTTATTTCCCAACTTGACAACCTCTAGTTTTATTTAGACATTTATTATTTATTTATTTATTCATTCATTCATTACATTACTCAATTATAAGTTGCGCAATTCCAGATAGACTCTGAGTGGCTTACAGTGTGAAAGTAAATATAATTTATAACAACCAAAACTCAGCATCCATTAGTTTCCTAAGGACTAACATAGAGAAAGAGAGAGTACTAATAGCTGCACTAGCCTGTTTTTCAAGAGACTGGCATGTTACTGCTTCCTGTTCCCTGATGACAACAAATTACAAGGATGGGATTGGAATGGTGCCTTTCCTTCTAAATCTTACATAACCTCCTAAATGCTGAACTAGTATGGTTTGCTTGCAGTCTTACTACATCAGAAAGAATGGGACTGGAATGACTGACAGAATATAAAAATGCCCTGCTGAATATCACCAGGATTAGATCTAGTTTACCATACTGACTTGCAAACCATTTAGATTTTGGAAATATCACTTTTTATTTGTTCTAATCTGCCTGTTAAGTTTAATTTGTATTAGTTTTTACAATTGTAATCAAAATCCTTAATAATAATATAAATATATACACACACACACAAAAGAAAAGAAAGGAAAGGAAAGGAAAGGAAAGGAAAGGAAAGGAAAGGAAAGGAAAGGAAAGGAAAGGAAAGGAAAGGAAAGGAAAAGAAAAGAAAAGAAAAGAAAAGAAAAGAAAAGAAAAGAAAAGAAAAGAAAAGAAAAATATACAATATGGAGAAAATTGGTATAATAACCCAGATACAATATACTACATTATTAATTCCAAAGTTCATCAGTTAAATAAACCAGACAAATATATAGAGACAGAACTTGGTTTATAAAATGATATGCTTAGAATGAAGACAAGAGATAAATAATATAGCCATGTAGCTCTTTTTTCATAAATGGATTGCAATTTAAACTGAAAAAAATGCTGCTGTTGATTTATGTATTACAATATTACTGTCCATTTCATTTTTTCCTTCTATCATTATAATAATCAATGCTCAGTAATGGCAGGTTCTGTATAGTTTGCATGGTGCTTCAAAGTACATTCCAATTAGTCTTCTTTAATCCAGTGCTATCTAAAGGTATTGGTTGACATATAACCCTCAGAGTATAAATGAGACTTTGACAACACTGATTGGACATTTTGGTTTAGTAATAACATCATAATTTCATGGGATCAGATCAGTGGTGGAATTATCCATTTTTTTTACTACCAGTTCTGTGGGCATGGCTTGGTGGGAGTGGCTTGGTGGGCATGGCAGGGGAAGGATACTCCAAAATCTCCATTCTCACTCCACTCCAAGGGAAGGATACTGCAAAATCTCCATTCCATCCCACAATTCAGAATTGTCATCTCACAATTCTCCATCCAATTCCAGTCCAATCATATCTAAAGCCAAGAAAGCTCATCGAAAAAGTCAAAGAAAGAGTCATAGATTTGGCTGCCCAAGATGATATTGCAAGACTTAACTATGTTAAATTTTTGATGTGACTGGCTCAATAAAATCAGTTTCTCAGTTAGAAAAACATTTAACATTTAACAACTTATATACCTCAACATCTCAGAGGAACTTCATCTAGAGTCATCATTAAGAGGCCTTAAAGTTTCTAAACTGGTATACCTACTATGCACATGCTACCTGCTATGTTAATGTTGTTGAATTAACCCAGAAAAAAAGACACTGAGCTTGTCAATCAGAAAGGTCGGCAGTTCAGCGGTTCGAATCCCCAGTACAGGTCTCCTGCATGAGGGGGCTGGACTAGATGACCTCCAAGGTCCCTTCCAACTCTATTACTGTCATTTTAAACAGATCATAAAAGGACTACTTTAATTTAACAAGGGAGTATGTTATATACTGTTTGGTATTTTTAATACTTTGTATTATTATAAAAACAATTATTATTTTAAAATGTGAATAATACATTTTATTATTTGGGTACTATGGTATTTATACAATTTGACTGAAGCTTATTAATGCAATAACTCTTATACATATTTCATACTTTTTTCCTACTCATTGATAGCTCTTAAACGATGTTTAATGCTGGCTGAAATTTTCTATTGTTCCTCTGTATCTTTGTAAGATTTATTTCTATTCCAGAAAATATCACAAGGGAGTAGTCCTATTGTTTATAGAATGTTATTATACTAAACCCTTATAATGAAAATGTGAAATTATTTGCAAATCAGAGAAGAAATATGCAGTTTCAAATTCTGTAGTAATACGGCATGGTGTACCATTGCACTGGTCAGAACATATATTTCAGAACTCAATTTTGTGCCATAATACTTATATTTGAACTAAAGACTTCATTTATTTCAACTAAATGTTAATCTACTGTGTTTTATTTTAATTAAAGACTTTATTTTAATTGTAAAGTTATGTATCTGCTTTGTATAGCAGAAATCAAAGACTAATTCCCCAGTCACAAGCCCAGTACACATGCATTATGGAATTAATTTGAAAATGATAACAGAGCCTTTGATCTGCATAGTTCTTGCATAATAAAATCTCTCAAATCTTATATTTATCATGCAGGGTAGCTACTTTAGGATATATATGGTTAAATTAGAACTGCTGGGATGCCAACCTCTATTCTGCCTGAAGATTATTTTGTTAAAAGGTGCAGGGTGAATAATACCCAAGCATTTTCATTACAGCTTGACTGTGATTATCATACAACAAATGTGTCACAGAATTCAGTCTATATGCATTGTACCTTCCATTTTTCTGGAATATTCTTCTATTCTTCTAAAACCCAATAGATTTAAGTACAATGAGGCACAAAGATGCAGATACAAACAATTGTTTAATAGGCACTAGTACATTATTGTTACAGTTTTTAGTGATTAGATCAAGCCTAATACTCAGAATAGAGTCTGATGATTTGGCATTATACAAATATTTGTACTCAATGTAATGTATTGTAATTTAACTTTAATAGAACATAAGTAGTAAAGTAGATTAATGACATGGACAGAACCTTTGATACAGTATTTCCAAGTTGGTTAGCTAAATCTTCATTCTGGTAATCTACAGACATCTGTTTTTGTAAAATGTATTTGAAATAATTAAAATGTTATTAAGAATACTTTAGCATTTCTGTAAAAATACAAAACCAATTTCAACTAAATTTTAGGTGAAGAAATTGTTAAATAATCTGAGAAAGACAGATCTTTATAAACAACCCACACTATTGTGTTTTATTCTTTTTCCTCCTAACGTGAATTGCTTGAATCTAAGATATTACAGTGGAAGATTCTGACACAGAAGTGATACCAATTTAGAAAAGCTGGTTAAACTGTCAAGAATGCACAATGCAATTGAACCATCTGCAAACAGATGTTGTAATTTAGCCCTATCCATGAATCAGCTATATGAACTGCCAAGAATATAGATTCTATTATTATTGTATTTGTATTCAAGATGTGACACTGAGACACATATTTTGAGTATGAAAGTGACACTACAATCATTACGACGTTTCCTTGTAGTATAATAATAATAAAAAAAATACAATTAAATAATAATCAGTTTTATGAATAAAAGCTTGTTCGGGCTCTTAAACAAAATTGACAAGATTAAGACTGCAATGCCTTCCAATAAGTACTGAGCCAAGTGATATAATAATTATTTACCAAATTGTTGTTTGCCTTTGACAAGTATTGCAACAATGATGAATGGGGAGCTTCAAGCCCACAAACCTTATCACATTTACCAAGTTCTCTTATCTCTCATTTCTGTGCTTAATCTTTACCTTTTTTCTGTTGCAATTTGACTTTGATTTCTATGCTTTACTGAGTGATAAATTTCAGCTTTATTTTTTATTTAGATTTGCAACTGCTGCAGGTATAAGAATCACAGCTGAACATTACATTCCAAATTCAATCTCCTTGTGCACTTTCCTGCACTCTTGTCCACTTTATCTCTTTACTTTGCAAGTTTATTAGCTATTTCACAGAAGATGGAAGTTCTTATTATTAGCTCCAATACCTTCTAAATCAATCCTTTATTCTGATTGTGTTGGACATTTTTTTCAAATGTTATTTCCTGAACAACTTTTAGTGATTACAACAGATCTCTTTAAATGGAACACAAATATATTAGAAAGACTGTATCACATAGGAATCTTAAGAAATATGAAATTAACTTAATAATTGTAGTGTATTTAAAATTTGTGACATGATGCATGCATTTCCAGGCAATTTTCTCTGGCCCTACTAAAAATGTTTGACCCACTTGTCATTGATTATGTATCTGATATGTGGACCAATAAAAATAACTTCCTTAAACTTGGCATCAGTTGTCCTTGGAAACATCTATCTCAGATAACAAATTTTTTTGTTTAGTTGGGTTCTAAACTTGGCAGAATTTTATTTATTTCCAAACTTATTTTTAAGATTTTTTTTAATTAAGAACTTTTTACTATTTTTCCAGATACTTGAGATAGATGGGTTTCATCCTCAGTTTCTTAACATTCCAGTGAAAGTATGTGTTAGCCTACAGTCCAAACTGAATGCATTGTAAACTGTTATTGAAGTAGTCTGGATAGGATTTTCTCAGACTATCATAGAGTAAAGGCAGCATGTGCAAGAGGAATAACATAAAAGTAGTAGAAGATGTACTCTGGAGTAATATATATCCAAGATACGAAATCCAGATGTCCATTAGATGGCAGCTAGAAAACTCTGTGGTCTTGATAATGGTTGATGGAAATGTGACTCAGATGTGGTAACTGTTAGCTAACCAATAGTAAACGACAATATTAGTCTGAAGTAGTGACAAATTGATTGTGGGCAGACAAACATAAACTCACTTCTAGAATGTTCTCTGTCAATATGGAATTGAAAGCAATGAGACTTACATGATAGTAGCAAGTTTGAGAATATATAAAACAATTAGTTGTTTCAACAGGAAGTACAAAGTAAAATATGAAAATGTGTTTTCTTGGTTAAAGTACATTCTGATGAAAGTTTCTAGAAATACTTGCGTTGATATTAGAAATTTGACTGAGGTAGGAATGTGCATATAGATTTGTAAGCAAGTGATGCTTTATTGTTGACTAAGAAGCTAAACAATCTGGGTATTACGAAATTACATGATTACATGTTATATTTACAGAACATTTAGAAAAAAATTATGGTATTTGCTACTATAGTGATAATGACCAGTCTAGATTATTTAAATAGGAACTTCGTGTGAAATCACAGGCAGAATACTTTCAATATCTTACTGTAGAGTATATTTAACAGCAGCTAGGCCATGTTTTCTAAGAATAAATCTTAATTCCAACTTGTTCATGCTTATTTTTTCTGAACTAAGGTTTATATTTGGAGACAAAATAACAGATGCCAATTACCATAATTTAGTGTTAAAAATAACATTAATGCCTCTATTACTTATAATATATTCACCCAAATGTTTCATTAACTTACTAATGTAATATTAATGAGAAAACTAAATAAAATTTCCTGGTCCCAGCAACTGCAAAATGCCAGCTAATCATTAAATCCTATGTACCATTTCACTTAGTTTCATCTGCACAGGTTATTTTGCAAATTCTCATTCACTGTTCACAAAAGAACAATTTGAATTACTTCAAAAATTAATTAGACATTTGTATGAAAGGCACTAGAACAACTGCTCCTCCTGTGAGTTCATAAAGCTGTTTAATTTGCTTTTGTAATTTCATTCAGAGAAGCTGGCAATGCCACAATAAAACACAGCATGCATAAATACGAAGCCAAATTTCTTTCTTAATTGTTCACTTTCATTTACTACGTTCATTTAAAAGATGCAAGTGCAAACACCTTTTAACCTCACCGATGACACAGCTGGGACACTCTTCACACATAATGCACAACAGCTTGGAATAATGCACCCCTTGTCAATTGGTAAAGACTATTCTGGTTTATATTTACAGCCTACATTTATAACTGGCAAGGGAAAAAATTAATCCTCTCTTGGATTCTTTATATTTTATCATGCTTATACTGTACCAAACAACTGTTTGAACAAAGAAAAGGAAATGGTATTATAAATAAACCTACATTCATGCTAAAATGCTGCATAGCATTCATAGACATATTTACAGTGTTATCCTTTTAATTCAGTTAATTTATATTATTATTTATACTTATACTTTCTATCAATAAATTTTGCTTGATCCAGAATATACCAAAATGCCAAGCTACAGAAACATGTAATTTCTTTTGAGACAGAATGTAAGAAATTCAGATAATGTAATTATTGTTTTACCTGAAGTTTATTATTCAATAACTATTCTTACCAAAAAAAAAAAAATCCTCCTTCCTTTTAAGATAACCAAAATTGCTTAATTATGTTCCTGTGTTGTTCTTTAGTCAGCCCATATTTAGTGTTAAAAGCTAAAGGATTTCTTTTTTATATTATAAATTCCTAAGTCAAAATCTGTTTGATGGTATTCAAACAGAACACAATTTTTGACTTAGGAGCACACCAGCTTACAGTTCCATCTGCTAAAGAGGAATTTTGCCAGTTTTTAAAATACAGAGCTAATGTTGACAGTTTCCAGAAGATAAATAAATAATAACTTCTAGTGGGTATAAATATATTTTCAATTACTACATAGTGCCAAATATTATAATGGATGTGTTGATTTTAGAGCCATTAAGATTCTGACTTAATATGTTTTAGTGCAATAAATAAAAATATGCAAAAACAGTTTTACTAAAACTGTGAAATATAGATTTATCCCAAGTAAGACAGACAGATGGGTAGAGAAAGAGAAAGAGATGTCTTTAACTATGTTTTAAAATAAGAATTGTGAAGACATTAGTTAGCAATTTGATTAACACTAAGTAAATCCTAAGAAAACCTATACATGGATAAACTAAAGGCCATCAAGTCTATCATTCTATTCAAACAACTATTGCTCAGACAACTAATATCACAAATTGAATACTTATTTAGAAATTTTTCATTTAAGTGCTGGTCAGGTAATTCAGATACCATAAAATATGTGATGTTAAAATTGTTTTTTTAGCCCAATAACACCAAACTGTTATTGCCCAACAATAGCATTATATTTAAAATAAATATTTTAAGTTACAAAATGTCTGGAAAACAGGGTTGTTTTATAATTTAAGGCAGGGTAGCAACATTTTTGGGGTTGGGATTTGTTCCTCCAAACTAACTGGGTTTATAGGTAAGAGCTCACTTTTTACACCATTTATGTCTGGGAGACAGGATTAAGGCAGAAACAGAAACAAAACATTAGGAAACAAATTATTACCAATTCCATCTTATATTTAAATAAGAATATATTCTCTCACATCAATACCTGCTGTGTTTATGTTCTGAAAGAAAGAAAATTAGTGATCAACACTACACAAGTCTGCCAGTTTTGGATGATTCATAGTTACTCAATAAACTTTCCACCATTCCAAAGAAGTGGTACAATTTTGTGCATTCTCTACTAATATAGGTAGAGTTGGGGTCAGTCTAAGTGTTCACTGAAGGGTCCCAGCTTCTAAGCTTCATAAGACAACTTCTGCTTCTTTGGCAGACAACCGAGTTAGAGGAAACTTCACACATAGCTAACCACAAAATACCGGCAGGAAATGTAGCTAGCTGTGACCTAGCTCAGCGCTTACATAGACGAAAATGTTTTTTCTGGTTTCCTGTAAAGTATAAAAGTATATGCATTAGAAACTTTCGGGGTTCAGAGGTTGGAGTGTGAAACTGTCTCTGAACATTGCGCAATAATAAACTGGTTCTGATTGACCCAGGAATGTTGTTCAGTCTCATCATTCTATAACATTTTCTGGTGACCATCCACAAAGGGACTGAGGAACAGAGACCATTGATCTGCCTGACGGCTGCCCGGCAAAGCCGACACCTTCCCACAGAAAATCCGAATCAGCCGGCCACAAAGTCTCCTTTGAAGTCTACGGAACCTTTCAGTGTGGGGGTGCCGTAACCCGCTGGCGAAGCAGACCAGTCAAGAATCCTCGGAGGTCAGCCAGAACCAGATCCATTGACGAGAGACCACAAAGGAAGGAAGCCTGCAGGCAAGTATATGTAAAAGGGAGTACCCACCGACTTTGCAGTGGAAGAGGGGGCCTGATCACCCCCCTGGGAGACAAGGCATCATCCTAAAGTCTCCAGTAAGGAGTTCAAGTCTCCAATAAGGAGTTCAAGTCTCCAGTTAGGATTGTGTGGGTGGTTAAACCGTTGCAGTTCCAATTGGTGACCCTCGAGTTTCGGGTGCCGTAGGTCAACGGTAGTGTTGTTAGGATGGGTGGTCATAGTGGTGTCCCTCGGACACCATTACAATGCATGTTAGCCCACTTTAAGAGTGCCTTTAGTGGAGACTATGGTGATCCCCCATGCGATCCTGATACCTTGAATATATTTTGTAGAAATGAATGGCATACCTTTGGGTAGGGTGGCCAGAAGAAGGATCGTCAAATCCAATAGTGATATTCAAAGTACATCAGATCGTTACAAGGGATGGCCATTGGGACCAATATCCATATATAGACCAGTGGCAGATTGTGCAAAAGGCAGGTCCCCCATGGCTTAAGAAATGTCAGGTGGAATGTGTGAGAGTGTGTTTGATGAAGGAGAAAAACAAGCCCCAAAGAAAAGTAGT
>JANHZT010005816.1:27413-43644 GCA_032468215.1 Stegonotus admiraltiensis | reverse complement strand
GAGATTTGATCTGCTGATCTGCTGAACTAGCAGTCAGCTGAAGTAGCTGCAGTACTGCACTCTAACCACTGCGCCACTTCGGCTCACTTTGAACAGTCACTGCGCCACCTTGGCTCACTATGAACAGTCACTAAATGATCTGTTGTAAGTTGAGGACTACCTGTACTCTCATTCATTATGCTAATTTTTACCCTCCAAAAATGTGTTCTACTGGAATTCCCCTTCCTCCTTGTCTTTTACTGTTTTTTGTTTTTTTTTACAATACTATTTTCTATGGTACTACTCCATGATTTTTATTATAGCTTCACATGCTGATCAGCAGACTACAACATGAAAAGAATGCTCAAACAAAACAATAACAATTCT
Organism: Stegonotus admiraltiensis; assembly: GCA_032468215.1. NCBI lineage: Eukaryota > Metazoa > Chordata > Lepidosauria > Squamata > Colubridae > Stegonotus > Stegonotus admiraltiensis. The sequence goes on along the minus strand of JANHZT010005816.1, from coordinate 43,278 downwards.
CAGCTCCTTCTCAGGATCTGTTGTACCTTTTGCGGTGAGAGTAATGTTGCAATAAGCAAGAGAACGGCATGAGACACCTTGCACTGACATATTACCCAATGGTGGGGACAGCATGGACTTAGAAATCCCTACATTTTATTTGTTTTTAAATTGTTTGATCACAATAATACATCTACCATCTTTGTTTTTCAATGCAGGCGGAACTACACTTTGAGAATCCAAGCAGGACGTTTTCCTTGTGACTCAGACTGGCTTAAGAGAAACCATTTTCCATGTAGCCAAGGAAGAATTGGTGGCTACTGTGGAGGTATTGTCTAAATAGCTCAGCAAGTAATTCATAATCACAGGGGAAAATAGTAAGATGTTTCAAGCCGGAACCAAGAAGAAACATAATGCCAAGAGAGCATTCTTTGGACTCAGAGCTTTAGGAGCTAGTAGAAGTTTACCTTCTTTGCAGATAAGGTTCATTAGAAGGTAATGATTTCAGAGAGACATCCTAATGGGCAGATGGAGTAAATTGAAGCTGATAGACATTGATTTTGGCAGAGAGGAAGGTGGATATCCCCTGAAATAAAGAAGATACTGAAATAAATAATAAATATCTGCAGATTGCGGTATAGCTCCTATTTTAGGTTTTCCTCATTTATTATTATTATTATTATTATTATTATTATTATTATTATTATTATTAATATTAATAATATTATTTATGAAGGTTTCCTATGTTAACTTCTGAAATAGTTGTGGTGAATCCACTATTCATCCATTTGTCACCTTTTTATTTTATGTGCAAACAATGTGGCTCTAAATTCTTTTTTTCAATTGCTTACCCTTAAAAATGTGATATATTCCAAGCTGAACCTTGTGTGTGATTTTACAATGAGAATCCAGTTACTACACATATCTTGTTCATCTGTTTGACCAAAGACTCAGTATCAAATCTACTTTTTGGCTCAAAACAGGTTTAATATATAGACGTCTCCTCAAAACATTGGTGTAGCCCTGTCCCTGTTCTGGATCCTCAAGTCTCCCACCAATGTATTTAACACTGCTGTAATCCAGCCTTCACATCTTCTGCCCTCTTCTGCCTTTTATTCCACCTTCTTCAGCATTATAGACTTCTCAAGGGAGTTGGGTACATGTAACAACTATAATAGGAGCAAGTATAACTCACATTGTTGGATTATGCAAGGATTTCATTTAAGAAAAAACGTAGAGTTAACAGCACACACAAAAATCTTCTGCCATAATCCATTGCCAATTAAGAAAATTTACTAATAGCCCTCTTCTAAATAGCCAACCTCCCTCACCTTGAAAACCTATAGCAAATTGCATCATCTGAGGAGATTTGTTTCACAGTGCTTACAGGATTGATAATATCTGATTTAATCTTGTCATTTGAAACCCCAGTTCAAATACTAACTTCTAGAGCGGCAGAAGATCAACTGACTCGTTTGAAATTATGGATGAGTTTGATCCCTCTTATCTTACATTTTAAAATGTTTCAAAATGAATATCTCATCAGAAAGAATTATTTTTATAATTTGAATGGTAATATCTATCAGATGTAAAAACTACCTTTAAGAACAAAGAGTTTGCCAGAAACAGCTTCAGGAAATAAGAAAATCCTTTATATACATTTTGGGGGTCTACGTATGATTTCAGCACTGTGGAAAATAAATATCAGGAGAGTGGTTGGTTTTATACAAAAGTTTATTGAGAGGGAAAATCCACCCACAAGCTCCCATGCTGAGGATTATAACCCACTTCCACTGCCAAGCTCTCTGTTTAGGTAAAACCTAAGGAAAAAAAAAACTGTTTTGCTTTTAAAGTTACAAAATAGGTCTTATTATTGGGGCAGTAAGGAACTGACAGATTTCTAAGCTTGAAAGACAGCTGTTCCATCTCAGGTACTATTATTAATATGCCCCAAGGCAATGTTTGCTCTGAAATATCTCTAATTGAAATAATTTACCCTGATCCTCAGAGAGTTAGGGAGCCATTTTCATCATGTTCACACACAGCCAAATAATTATGAGATGCCATATGGAAAAGACATCATGTGGTCTACGTATTTCTGACTATATACTTTTGAAATAGTTCCCACCGATCAGTTACCAAGCTGAATTACAAAAAGTGGATGGTTAACAGTAGTTTGAACTTAAAGTTGCCTCAGCTTTTGTAGGCTCACAGTTCATATGATATAGGAGAACAGCAATGATTGTGGCTTACCAATTTCTAAACAGTGGAACGAAAAAGGGGGGAAAGTAGCAATGCTTATTTAAATTAACTTTGTATCTATTCAAAAGATAATACAGGTACAAGACATGATGTTTACATCTAGGAGGATAAGGTAATAATTTATTAGACAGAATGAAGACTGTACCTTGATTCTACAAGATGCATAAAAATAGATAGGTATTGGATATTTTCAGATCTAGTAGTTCATTCTCATGCTTTCTTCAGGACCACACCTGAATATCAGGTGGTTTGACATATAGAAAGGGCAGAATGAACAATTTTGTATATTAGCTGTGCTCCTTTGCATCAAATGCTTTCCTGCATTAACATATAGAGATATGGAAGTTATTGGACATTACATGGGGCTCCCCTTGAAGAGCACCCGGAGGCTCCAGCTGGTCCAGAATGTGGCCACGTGGGTGATTATGGGGGTGACTCGATACTCCCATGTAACACCGCTCCTGCGTGAGCTGCACTGGCTCCCAGTGGTCTTTGGGTGTGATTCAAGGTGTTGGTTGCCACCTTTAAAGTGCTCCATGGCTTAGGACCGGGGTACTTACGAGACCACCTTCTGCCACCAATAGCCTCCCATCGACCAGTATGCTCCCACAGAGAGGGTCTCCTCAGGGTGCCGTCGGTCAGACAGTGTCGACTGGTGACCCGCAGGGGGAGGGCCTTCTCTGTGGGGGCACCTGCCCTCTGGAACAAGCTGCCCCCGGAGATTCATCGGATTCCAAACCTCTGGACCTTTCGCCGCGCCCTTAAAACATTACTATTCCATCAAGCAGGGCTCGCCTAAAATATGATTTTTAATGGGTTATTTTAGTTTATTTTAGATGATTGGGCGAAACTATTTTAGCAACAGGTTCGTTGGTTGTGAGTTCTGTGTGTTGCTTTTTTTTTTCTGCCTCTGAAACTTCTGAAACTCTGATTCAGAAAAAAACTTTTTTCTGCCTCTGAAAGCCTCTGAAACAGGGCTTTAGGAAAAAAAGGCCTTTTTTTCTGAAGTTTCTTTCAGAGGCTTTTATTCTGAAGCTTCTTTTAGAGGCTTTTATTCTGAAGAACTATTTGTACTCCGTTCAATCTCCTTTCTTTGGTATTGATAAGTAGATTAACCTCTTCCGATCTGTTGGTTATTGTGTCATTCTCCAGATTTGTTAGCATAGTTTGGTTAGAACATTTACTGATTCTTTTGTTGCATGCCATATTATTTTAGATAAAAGCTCTTCAGAGGCTTTTTTTCTGAAGCTTCTTTCAGAGGCTTTTCAGCTTCTGAAATCTCAGTTTCAAGGCTAGGCGAGGCTACATTCCAAGTATAAGACGCACCCAGATTTTCACCCTCTTTGGGGGGGGAAGGTGCACCTTATACTCCAAAAAATACAGTAGTCTGTGGGAAACTGGGGGGGGGGGTTGCATGGAGTCGGTAGAAGTATTTAGCCATAACAACGTTATTTTCTCTGAGAATAAGGACGTTCAGCCTGCACCTGGAGTGGTGTGACTGGGAGGCTTCTCCAGTTGGGACAGTGGATTGATTGGACATTATAATAGACATGTGGGTGCAGGGGAAGGGACTTCAACTTTCCTTTTGATGGGGAAAACCCGGGAGCTTTCAGATTCGGGTTTTTCCAGGTGTGCCAATATGACATCTCTAATAAAATGGAACTTTGAGGAACTACTGGCCTTTGAGTCTTGGAGTTTTCATTAGTCTTCATTGGTTGCGGGTGTTACTTGGAACCCTGATAAGCGGGTGTGGAGTACTGGGTGTCACGAGTAGAATATAAGGCAACAGGGATGGTAGAATACAGTGCAGAGTGGGGTAGCAGGGGCAGCAGAAACAATAGAGTTCACGGCAGCAGGCAACAGGGGAGGCAGAGTACAGGGTGGCCAAGAGGGTGATGGGGTGAGATAGGTGGGTAGGGAATTATAGCAGAACCAAATACATCAGGGCTGGAGAAGCTTGAAGTCCTCACCTAATTGTCATAGGACTACCATTATTAAGTGGTGTGGTCATGTGATATTTCATCTAATGATTGCATTGCTTAGCATCAAAAATTCCAGTTAGGGTTGTTAAAGCAATGGCTCACCTGTAGAAGATGAAGAGGGATTGTGTGTTTAAACTGGGATAAATGTGTGAAGTATGAATGGGTATGCATGTAGATTATGAGAACCTCTCTATTTTATAATTTGCTATTTTGTTTGCTGCTTATTGCCTTTTACTTCTTTTGTGGTATTTTCTACATTGAAAAGTTTTCTGGAAACCACAAGAGAAGGTTGTGATCGACTATCTAATTACTAATTTACATAAGATCTTTCTTTACATTAGTTGTGAAAGTCACATTGATCAGCAATGTGCACCTCTAATTAATTCTGCTGCAAATAAGAAATATATTTAACAGACAATTGTATTCAAACTTTGATTCAATACCCCTATGCAACTGTTGTTTTACTGTCTTTGTGCTCACTAGAAAAATATCTCTTTTCCCCTCCCAAAAGGCTGTGCCAATATTTCAAAAGAGATGCTTCACAATATGAAGAAGTATAGACAAAGCACACACTTTGAACCATTAAAGCAGTCATGTCTTTTTATTCTTGCCAATCCAACTGAACAGTGGAAAACAAATTATGTGTAACTCAAGGGGTTTTGCCAGCCTGTCAGGTAGGGTAACTCTACAGAATAACGGATTTGGTCCAGATATGGTGTGGATAGAATTGGCCAAGGATAGATCCATTTTGAACAGGATTGCTTTTGTCAGGCAGGGAGCTATGGAGAAAGGGGAAAATCTATTTTTCCTGCATACAGCAAATGGTTAGAGACTTAGTGATGCCAACTACTATATTCTAAGCCTTTCTATCGTCCATTGTGGTCATCCCAAGTGGACTGTATGTAGCTAGGCCTGTTTTCAACTGTACACATATAGGCAAAACCAACAGATACTGTACATAATGAGAGAGCAGAAACAATGTACATGAAAACACACGAAGAAACACATATGATATACCCACAATGTCGGACAAAACTATACGCACAACTGAAAACCCATATATTCACTCAAAGACATGAAGGCAACACATATGCAAGCACCCAAATTAGAGAAAATGCCTGTATTCACATATACATTACAGAGAAGAAACTACAAATGCTTCCTTCTGCTATTGCTGGTAAAAGGGTGCAAAAAAATTCTGTAAGACATAGTCCACGTTTTCTCTATAATTTCATATAGTTGCATAATTCATTGACCTTAGCTATCTCTACATGCATATACATGCACAGATGTTTCATTTGGAAATGAAATAAAAAAAAGAACAACTGCTTTAATTATTCCAAGGAAGATTCTTTGTATGTGTTCCCAGATATTGTGATGAAACTTTCTGGGGCTTTGAAAACCCAGCATGGCCCTTGCTAAAAATTCTGAAACTGCCCATTTGGAAGATACTCAGATTAGATAAAGATGTTATACTGTATGTTGCATCTGTCAGCTCTCTACTGAACATCTTCAAATGTCAAATGTGTTAATTTGAGATAGGATGATGCAATGCTTAGTCATATCTCAACTCCTAACAGCATTAGATTATAGTGATTACTTAGATTTATTTCCAACAATTTTAAAATTTAGTTAAGGAGGAAAGCATGATAAATACTTATGTCAGGAGTAGACACTGAATGGATAGTGTCTTTTTTGAACTTTTGAACAGTTTGCTATAAAACTATAGAAAAGGTTTTGACAATTTATTGGGGATTGATATGGTAAGCATGGATAGACAGACAATCAATATAACAAAAATTGAAAGGTCCTTGATATATGTCCCCAATTGGATATCGTAAGTTACTGGGTGGAACTTCAGATGCAAATAATTTTAGTGCTATAAGCTGTAAACCTCTAGGCATGGTAATACAGGTAGTGCTTGAGTTACGACCACAATTGAGCCCAATTTTTTTTAACTGAGACATTCGTTAACTGAATTATGCTCCATTTTACAACCTTTCTTGCCTCAGTTGTTAAGTGAATCACTGAAGTTGATAAGTTAGTAACCCAGTTATGTGAATCTAGCTTCCCCATTGACTTTGCTTGTCAGAAGGTCACAAAAAGTGATCACATGACCCCAGAATACAACAACGATCATAAATATTGACCAGTTGGACTACTGCAATATGTTCTACATAAAATTGCACTTGAACAATATGTTGAAGCTGCAATTGGTTCAGAATGCAGTGCCATAGGTGGTTTTTATTGTTCTATAGCATGCCTGCATAGCACTTTGCAAGCTGCACTAGCTGTCAGTGCTATTCCAGATTCAAGATAATGGTTGCCATCTATAAAGGCCTTCATGAATACGGCTAAGTTATTTGCTGGATTGCCTGTTCCTGATAAGCTCTGCTTCCACCACCAGAATTGTAGGCATGCTCTAAATCCCTTCTAGAAGCAATGCCATCTAACTAACCCAAAAGAAATGTGTTCTTTATTACAGGGTCTGCCCTCATTTCCAAGAGATTAGATGGCCCTAACCCCATTGGCATTCTTTAAAAAGCTTTAAAGATATGTATATTCTATTAAGCATTGGACTGAGACATTAAGTGACCCTGGTTTTGTGACTTTAAGATGAAAGTCTTTTTGAGGACCTCAGCTGCATTGTACTAATGTCATCATGATGTCTATTTTTTTCTAAATTTGTGGGCTTAATTGCTATGGTTTTAATTTATTATTAGCCACTGATAGAAGTGAGATGCAAATATATACATGTTTTAAATAACATACACATAATTTGTCTCAGAAAGCCTGAGCAACACGAGAAGTCTGTTTTGTGATTATGATAAACAATCTGAAACAATCTGATTCAAACAATATTCACCTTCAAAGTTTTTTTCCATAACACCATTTTGTAATTGCATAAAAATACTGCTGCATTTTTAAATCACTAAGTGATTTGATCACTTAGTATAGTTCAAAGGCAAGTGTGGATGCCAATTATCTTACATTTCTGCTTCATCAGAAATGTGATCCATGCACATTTACTGTGTATCTTTGTTCTGAAGAACTTCACTTGTTATCTGGTCAGATGACGACTCTGCATTTACTACCTATTTTCCATGTTCAGACTGAAGCCACAATCCTCAGCAATAAAAAGCCAGTTGATCTGACCTGTCAATCTCAGCAGTACTTGTAAATTCCTTTTTTTAAAAAAATCAATAATTCACTGGTTGCCTTACTTGCTTAACAATAAATCTCCATGAACTATCTTTTTACTTTTTAGTAAATACTTGTTGCAGCTATAAATTATTACTAATAAACTAAGTAGTAATTTTTCTATTAATACCCCATATTAAGACTATTGCAAGAAAGGACATAAAAAAGAAAATGTGATTATAATATCAAATTATCATTCTAATCATGGTTTAATAAACCAGTTACACCACACTGTGGACAAAATTTTACATTTTAAACACAAACTTTAAAAAAATGATTAATGGGCTACCTTTAGGATGCTCTCACATAGAGCCCCAAACTATTAATAAACTGATCACATAATATTTCACAAAGTCCAACCCATCGAAAAAACACATGGTACCACTTTAAAATATTCTTCTCTTCACAAATTCAGCAGTGGACAGATGCTGTTTTGCCTAGATATACAATTCTTTAAAAAGTAAATCAAACTAGATTATCAAGCAACACAATGAGAATCCCAATATTTGCCTTGCAAACTTTTTTTCTTCATAGTATTTTTGTAAAATAGAGCATCAGACTATATGCAAAACCTGCAGGAAGAGTATCCCATATTTAAATAACAGTACTGAGGAAAGGATGGTAAGCTGTTTTCCTACATGTTTTAACTTATGATTTATTACCAAATTAAGATGTGTAAAGCTGTACATGTATACACCCCAAAACTGTACTCTGACCTCTACTCTCCCTTAAAAGATCTTAATATATAAGGTAACTGTGGCCAGTTGAAATTCTGTTATTCAAAACAAAATGCTGTATAAGAAAAGACTGCTGTATGTGAAAAATGTGCCAGTTTTTGACTTACACATAGATTGCCATGAAAAAAATGGCTTGAAGCATTCCTAGAATTAGGTGAGGAGTCATAAAAGACATTAATGCAGATGTGTGGGGTTTAAATATCAGTAATGTGTTGAAGAGTGGCATATTTTCTCCCCCATTTGCCCCAGTTGAGAATTATGCACCTTCCCTTGCTTGTTGATGGGTTATTGTTCTGCCTCAAACAGCACACTGATATGCATGCATATGTACGTGATGGTCACATACAGAGGAACCAAGCATAATTTTTCCAGAGACAAAGCAGGGTGGATGGTGTCCTTTGAAGCAGTGGTTATGTTAAGAAACAAGGATATTGTGCATACATCAATAGCCTTTTTGTTCATCAACATTTCATATGGCAGACACAGACTTTCCAGAATCAATTTCTGGCTCCTACTAACGCTTGTTAATTTTAAAGCAACATTTAGGGACTATGGCTGAGCTGCTGAACTGAGCTGCCTAGGCTTTGGAAAGGTGACCACCAAGTAATCCCAAAGCTGCAAACTAAACAAGGGAGAAACGATCCTGGAAGAAGGCAAGAGCAAACCACTTTTACCCTGTGATCAAAACAACAACACCACTGTAATGTCCCTGCAGTTAGGTCGATTTGGGGTAGATTACATTAACTTGTGGCGTCTCCTTTTAAAGAGACCCTGCTCCAACCTGCAGGAGGCTCTACGTACGGTTAACGTCCAGCGGGGCTTCCTGCGGGTTAACGAGCTGTAAGGTGGCAGCCCTGTAAAGCGCGCTTCTGGGCTTCAGGAGGCAGCCCCATCGCGCACGATGGGCTCGTTGGCAAAAAAAAAAAAAAAAGCGCGTCCTTAAGGAGAGAAGTTTCGCCAATTTTGGCTGCACCCCTTTTGCTCCAGAAACGGGCAAAACGAACTTGACAGCTGGGGGCGGGGGATTAATATTAAATAGGTAAAGGGGGCAGGTTAAAAAAAAGGAATTAAAAAAAAAAGCCAGCTCAAGGGTCTTTCTCTCCTCACCAGGTTTGTGGAGGCGGGAAGGAACGTGGCAGTTGTGGTATTCCGCCGACTTCCCGGGACGTTTCTTTTGCTCCGCTTCCCCTTTCCTGCCCCCAAAGTGTGACTTCGCGGCATTCCCAGGCTCGGGAGTTACGGCCAACGCGGGGCGGGGTTGGGTGGCCAGGAGCTGGTCAATGGTCGCTGCGTGGACTGCTGCAGAACAGTTAGTCCACGCACACGCGCTGCCCGCAGGGGGCTCTTTCCATTGTGTTAGGCGGAGAAGCAGCAGCGTCGAACCTCGCTCGGCTGTACTACGCCCTGTAGCTGCCTGCCCTTTGGAAAGGCGACTGATGTCCCCCGCCCCTAGAAACGGCAGCCGCCGCGAACCTTTTTGGAAATAACGTATGCGCTGCACGACTTCTCCCACCTGCAGTATGCAGAAGCCAGGGAGACGGTGCAGGAAGGTACGAGAAGCTGGGTGCCTGGTTTAATTCCCAGGCTACCTATTCAATAGTACCCCTTTCTCTCATGGAAAGCGGGGGGGGGGGGGAGTCATGGAAAGGTAAGGATTTACCATGCATTGAAACAAACCTGCCTGTATTTGTAAAGTACCTTGCCATCCATCACTTAGGAGGGAGACAGTATTTACCCCCTGCCCACTCCACACATACATAGAAGAAATCCCTGCCCGCCTGAAAACCACACCAAAATTTTTTTACAGCTATGTAAACTTGCTTTTTATCATTCTCCCTGTCTTACATATCAGCTCAAAAGCACAGTCCAGTCTCCCATCACATTTGCTCAATTAGCTATCCCGCACAAGGTGAAAGTTGCTCTTTTTAAAGAGCGCCTTTGAATCCCACGCTCCAGTTGCTTTTCCTGCTTAACCTAGCAGTTGTTGCAGCCTAACGGAGAAGCAGTCTCGAGGGATCTGCAAATAAACTTGTTGGATTTACATTAGGGTTTCCTTTCTTAATCACATGTAGTTGTGTGCTGTGACTTTGTCTCCCATCAGCTTATCTCAAATCCAAATAATGCCCAAGCAGTCATATATTACTCACCCATTCCATTTTATGTAAAAAGGAAAGCAAATCTGACACTTGTAGGCAAAAAGGAGAAAACTTACCCTCTTCAAGATAAGGATGTCAGAAAACTAGTAGCTCCATGATTCGGTCTTTGCAACTTTCCTTTAGACAGTGAAAGCCCTTCTTCTGAGTTCAAGCAGGAAAAAAAAACCTATTTAAAAATGCTTTCAGTATAAAAAAGGGATGAAAAGGAATTTCTTCCCCATATGAGAACTCCCGTAAAATAAAATCCTCCTTTGGTAGTGAATTCTTTCAGACCCGTTATCTGTATTACCATTAATGCGCAGAGCAGAAGGCACTGCATACAAATAGATCCAAGTAAGAGCTTCTATTGGTAGCTGGGCTGGGCCCCTGGGTCCTACTGCTCCATCTCAAGCAAACTACAAAGCAGCAATTTTCAAGCGGCTTGGAGGAAAATGGGGTGGGAGGACTACCCTTGAAGAATTGATTCTTTACCCCTGCTGTGACAGTAGTGTGGCTGGTGTTTGACTAAAGAAAACCCACATTCTGTAGACACCTTTCCTTCCCCAACTGCCACAGGGGTTATTGTGCTGAATTGGAAGAAAATGGTTAGGACACTTAAAAAAAGGAAGTTTGTGAGAAATGCTTCTGTGTCTAGCAGAGAGTTTTTGAAAGATAGTTGTTGGCAAGCTAACCCCAGATATATCTGCTTGAAACTCTCCATCAATTTCAAATGTACTTCCTTTTAAGCATGCGGCTGAAGAAAACCCTAACAAATCAAAAACAGTCATTGAAACAATCATAGTTGGCTTGCACCATTGCAATTTTATGATGTGGTAAAAAAAAAAAAGGAGCAGCTGATTGGGTTGACTTCTGGCTCCTTGTTAGAGAAACAGCTTCTACCTGGCAGCCAAACCTTAAAACCAGTTGTATATGTGTAAAGAGGTCAGAAAGTGCAAGTAGGCTTATCATCAGTATTGCTCACAATAGCATAGCTTTCATCAACTGTCAGAAATGAAGTAGAAAAGCTGCCAAGGCAGCATTTCTAAGAGCTGCTGCTATACTGGTTTCAAGGGCAAGGCTTTGCATTTTGCAAAGGATCATGGACAAGGTATGATATACAGCATTAACTCTGCCAATTATTCTATTCATTTTCCTAAGAACTAACAAATACAGCTTTTCAACTTGGAAAAGAATGTTTAATTCATTAGCAGTATACCTAAAAGTACACGTTTTAGGTGGCTTCTAAATAGCATTGAATATATTTTTGTGAAAAAATATGTGGAAAATATATCACATAAAAGCCTAAATATACCTAAATGTATTTAAAAACAATGTCTTAAATACATATAATAGTAACTGTCCAATTCAATTAGATAATTCCATTACAGTTGTAGTTCCATTTTTTAAAGGAGATAAATTAAATACAATCCCAGTTTAAATCATGTTCCACCTGCCCAAAGTAAATTGCATGCATTCCTTCAACATTTTAAGGTGGCCTGCTAAGAGTCTTCTGTCAGGAGGAAAGGTAGTGTGCCTTCTCAGTTTCTTATTGTAGAACATGCTTGCTTCAGAGGCCTCAAGGGATCCATTTCCTTCTCATATTTTGGGAGACTGTTAAAAACTTCCAGTTTCCACTCAATTTGATTGGCTACGAGTGCTTATGTCTCTTTTTGTATATTTTGTTTATTTTATGTAATATTGATATTTTAAGTTTAATATCTGACTTTTTATTTATTTATTTATTGTGGGCTGCCTAGTCAATGAGAATGCAGTCCTACATGAAAAAAGAGATGTCAGATGTTCAAGCTGGCTTTAAGAAAAGGCTGAGGAGCACAAAACATTGCTGAGATACTGGATAATTCAGAAAGCCAAAGAATATACCAAAAGTCAATATGTGATTCATTGATTGTAGAAAGGACTTCAGTTATATTGATCATGTCAAATTGTGAAATGTGCCTAGGAAAGTTGAAATCCCAGAATATTTCATTATCCTCTTGCAAATATACTGTACATAGGACAGGAAGCTACAGTGCAGACAGAACTGGTGAAAATAGCCCGACTCCAGTTGTATAGCTAAAAATGCAAAAGATCTGCAAAGTCTAATAATGAAAGTTAAGGAGCATAGTTTAAAAAGGGCGGCTGATTAAATATAAAGAAGACCAAACTAATGATAAAAATACAATAACGTAGAACTAACATGGCAAATACAAAAATAGTGGATAATTTCTGCATTTTAGGATTGATCATCAGCACTACAGGAGCCAGCAGTCAAGAAATACGCCACAGACTAGCACTTGAAAAAAGTATTCAGATATCCATAAAGATCACATTTGCACAGGCAGCAGGTTTCACTATGATACTCTATGGAAGTCAAAGTTCAGCTTTGAAGAAACAGGATAGAAAGAGTATTGACACTTTGATGTTGAAGAGAACTCCTGAGAACACCATGAACAATTGAGAAAGCAAAGAAATATATCATTGAACAAATGAATCCAGAGTTCTTACTTTAGTGATAAATGACTAGTTTCGAATTAACATAATTTGGAGTCATCATGCAAAGAACTAGAAGTCTTAACTTTACAATGCTGGGGAAAATAGAAGGAAAGAGAACAGGCAGAAGACCTGTAGCAAGGTGAATGAACTCAATTACCGCCTCAGTAGGTGCACTTTTGAAGACCTGAAGAACCAAGTTAGGGCTAGATCATCATTAAAAAAATCCATCTATGTGACTGTTGGGAGTTTATGCTGACATGATACTTAGAATTGCAATGAGCAGAATGGTTAAGAAACATAATAATTACAAAAGAATTATACAAGTGAATAATTCAGACTCCATGAAATAACAAGATTTGAATTGTGCAAGCTTTGAACAGTTGAAGCGATGGAAAACTCTTAATGCAGGAAAAGGTATAAAGAAAGAGCAGAGTATCCAGCAGCAAGATAGATAGGCTGTTACTATAGCAATGAGTGCAACATCTGAAAGATCAAGGGACAAGATTAGGGATAGATTGTCATGGATAAAAATCTATGTAATGTTGCTAAGAGTCAACACTGATTGAATAGCACATAATCACTTGAAATACCAGTAAACAGCATATAAGACTTTTATTTGTCTATTAAAAATATGGCCTGGCATGTCTTCATTGGTGTGAGGCACTTTTCAAAACGTAAAGACTGTATGTAGTAAAAGAACTACAGTATTGACCAGATTCATTGTTCTGAAAATGACTGAGGTTCCAGTAAAACATAAGAAAATAACTAAGTAGAAACTTAGTGTTACTTCTTATTCTCTTGATGATGTTTAGCACTTTAAAAGCTAACGCTTCATTGTGCCATTATTTGCATTTCTAATTCATACTAAAGATTATATTGTAGAGGGCTGTTTTTCTAAGCTCATTATGTTTCTAAAATTGAAGATCCATAATTAGATGCAAGGATGATTAAATTCAGAGTAACATTTTTTGGTATACATGCATGCATTACTAAGCATACTATAAATACGTATAAAGCATGCATTATATAACATATAAATATTTTTGATACAATCAGGGTTTGGGGAGGGAAAATGGTTGTGTTTCATGAGAGTCTTTAACTTTGGAATGTGAGATACAAGTATATTTCCTGTGAGTATGGTGGCTACAGATAATTCTTGTGGACATTGGTATAGTATAGAGCAGGAGTGTCAAACTCGATTTCACTGAGGGCTGCATCAGGGTTATGTTTGACTTCAGGGGGCTGGGGTGGGTGTGGCCAGCTCAACGTTGCTCATGTTGGGGTCACCTGTAGTGGCCCAAGCACTCTGCCAGCAAAAATGGGCTCCTGCCACACTCTGCCAGCGAAAACGATGTTTAGGAGGGCCACTCATGGCCCTCACGAGCTCCATTTTCACTGGCAGAGGTGATGGGCTGGTTCTATGCTGTTTCCAGTGTGGCTCCGTGGGCCAGATCTAAGCACCCCATGGGCCGGATCTGGCCCCTGGGCCTTGAATTTGATATGCCTGGTATAGGGGATTATATGAGATAGTCATAATGAGCTCTTCCTTATTGTATATGAGAGTGCGGATGAACCTAATATTAATAACAATAAATGAATTCATGTGTCTTAAAATATACTATAGTAGAATTTGACATTTGATTTTTTTTTTCAAAGCATGAAGCAAAACATATAATCTACACATATGCATACAGTATGCAAATAGTATATATGAATCATGATGATGTGCATTTAGAAGACAGTAACAAGTAACAATAATGTAACAATGATGCATTTACATACATGCAATATTGCAACATCTCCAAGTATGTGAATCATCTTTTGCATCATGATGTACATGCATGTGTCCATTTCCCCTTGCTCATTGCAGACATTCATGTGGGTACGTGCTTGGCTCTTCTAAAAAGATGCCACTGTTTTACAATGTCTACTTATTAAGTAATGGAATGTATCACTGAAGCCTTACTTTAATAAATAGCAGAAAGGTGTTGTATTCATGCACAATTCTAGATCCCAAATATGTAAAGCAGCTTAGTGTAATCAGTACATGACTGTTATTTTATATTTTTCTCAGAAAATCTAATAGATAAGTATAGCATGTAAAACTATAAGATTCCAGATGACTAATAAATGGCAGCAAAAAGTAAGAGATTTTATATTTATATTGCTTTCTTACAGACATCTGAACTTTGCAGACCCAGTAGCCCCTAATATTTACCATTTAATTACATGTCATATATTAGTCTTTAAGATGTCACTATTTCACTGTATTTTCTGCATATATAACTTAATGGATAAAACAAATTTCTTATAGGGCTTCCATCTTATACAGATCCAATGTGGTAGTAAGAGCACAGAAACAAATTATTTCACAGGGGGAAAAAGTGCTTTTTCTCTGGATGAATAACAATCTTACTGACAAGCTGAGAAGCCAAAAATGTATGGGAGGGAGTATGGACTGGTAGCTTTGGCCTGTGGGGAGGCAGAAGGCTCAACATGAGACAAGGCCTGCAAGGAATATAAAATTATATATATTGTTTTTGAAGATGTCCACAAGAAAAATTTCAGGAGTGAAAGGCAAGGAAAGAAGCAAAGGAAGCAGGAACAAGGAGGGCAGCTTAATTCTTTCTGTTTTTATCTATGTTTAAAATTAAATGATATTTTAAAAAATCCAAGTTTCCTGGAGTGCCCGCATTTCTAAATACTGGGACAAAATTTGATCTTCCCTTCCTCCGTTACTGGAATGTCTAATCTAGGTGTCCGAAAGATTATTGTTAGAACTTGTGAGATAATTTCTGCTAGCTCCTATTTTGCTTGAATACACAGTTATTTGCGAGACCGTCTTCTGCCGCCAATGACCTCGCATAGACCGGTTCGGTCTCACAGAGAGGGCCTCCTCAGGGTGCCGCCAGTCAAGCAATGTCAGCTGGCGACCCCCAGGGGGAGAGCCTTCTCTGTTGCGGCACCTGCCCTCTGGAACAACCTACCCCCAGGGATATGTACTATCTCAGATCTTCGGACCTTTCGTCGGGCCCTTAAAACCCATTTGTTTCAGCTTGCCAGTCTGTCCTAAGCC
>JANHZT010005816.1:0-11642 GCA_032468215.1 Stegonotus admiraltiensis | reverse complement strand
ATGTACTAATATTTTCTTTTAATATGTTTTTTAATTTTTGTATATATGTATTTATTTGGCTGTTCACCGCCCTGAGTTCAATTGGAGAAGGGTGGTATATAAATTGAATAAATCCTATAAATCCTATAAACAAAACGCCTTCAGCCACAAGCTCCCACAGAAGGCTGAAACTGATGGGCTTAAAAAGTAGAAGGCGAAAAGAATCCTTTAATCTACATTTGTCCACCCAAATTCTAAGGACAGGACAGGATTTTTAGGACATAATAGGATTTACCCAACACCGTTAGAATAGCAAAAGAGCAAGGTTCACCACATTGCACAAGCCACTGGAGCATCTCAATCACAAAACCCTGGAACCCTATAAAAATTCATCCACTCACCCAGCCAATTGGTCAGCCATCCCAGAAACATTCTGCTGTCACTAAAGTTTCTGGCATCTAAATAAACAGAGACCTTTTTTCCATGTGGCCTGCCTCCATTTTATTCTCAGTGTCTTTTTCCAAGCTTGGAACCGAATCAGATTTTTCTTCCTACACAAGCAAGAATCAAACTGGAGATGTAGCCAAATAAGATGCTGAATGGGAGACAAAGAGAAGAGTGGCCCATAATTCACAAATAAGACAATAATTAAACACCATATTAGCACAGACAAATAGAGGGAACAAGTTGCTTGATATGGTTTTATGTTTTATTATACCCATATGTATTCTTATCAGGTATCTGCATTGTTAAGTAAATGCTTAAAAGTTTTACAAGAAGTGGTGTATTCTTTTTCTTTTTGGATGAACTGGGAAGGAGAAAAATGGCTAATTGCCCCTTAAAGGTCCCCCTGCTGGCAGATGATTTGGGAACATTGATGATAAGAATAAATTCTGTAGGAGCTGAAAGGAATTTTTCCTGAATAGTATCAGAGTGAAAGCTGTTCTGGGCCAGCATTTTTTGTTACTAGAGAGCTTACATACATTATATAATGATTTAATTTCTACTGTTTGCATTCCATTATGTAAATAACCTCCATCATTCACAAAAGAGCTACATCAATTTGAATAATAGCTGAAAAGAGAATTAATATATTAATATATTTGTTGTCTTGTTTTTTAATGATATATTATTGGGATGTTAATTGTTTATTAGTGTTATGATTTTGATATTTTACATTGATTTTTTTATTATTCTCACTTTTCTTAATTGTCATGTTTAATAAAAGGACCAGTAATATACAAATTAGATAAATAAAAACATATTAGTAATTTAACTTCCATTATCTTTATTTGCATACTTAAGTAAGTAAAAAAGTGATTCAAAGTTATATGACTATACCAGTGGTGCGTTGTGCCTGGTTCGCACCGGTTCACAAGAACCGGTAGTAAAAATTTGTACTAGTTCGGAGAACCAGTAATATCATTGGATGGCAATGCCCCTGAACCAGTCCCCGGCCCGGTCACTACTCGCTTAGCCCGCCCACCTCATCAGAGCCTTTTTTTTTTTTACTTTTAAAAATTTTTTCTACAACCTCTTCAGCTAAAAAAATGCTTTTAAAAATAAAAAATAAAGCCTCTGATGGTCGTGCGGCTCAGCTGGGACTGTGAGAGGCTTTTGGAAGCATTTTTTTCTGCAACCTCTTCAGGTTGTAGAAAAAATGCTTTGAAAAGTAAAAAAAAAAATGTTGGCCACACCTACCCAGTCACATTACCCCCCCACTAAGCTACACCCACAAAATAAGCCACACCCACAGAACCGGTAGTAAAAAAATTTAGAACCCACCCCTGGACTATACATATATATACATATACACTGTATATATACCAATATATTGGCATAATTACACAAATAGCACAAATGACATCAATTGATGTAAATTCAGATATAATGGACACCAAAATATTCATTAGGTTTGACTTTATCATTAACCAAAGAAACAGCTGTCGTGTTATTATAGGTTTGAAGAGAATAATATTTGACAGCATAATTAGAAGTTAGTTTTTTATCATGAATAGTATAAATAAGAATATGTAAGTTTTATGCATTTTAAATGAATCTCAGCAAGTTACCTCTGCAATTGTAGCATGTGCATAATTAGACTCATCTTTCTGTGCAAAACTGGAAAATGCAAAGAACCATATTTAGTGTTATATGGGATTATATATTTTCTTTTCTTTTTAAGAACATATCTCAAAATCAAAAGCCATCTCTAGAGGCTAGCAGTCTGACTAAAAAAAGAAGTGAAAGAAAATTTCTAGTTTTCTCAAGGTAATGCTCCATATCTCTTTTTCTTTCTAACCATTTTGAAGTTTTGAAAAATAAATACCGTATTTACCATCTCAGCTCCATTTATTTTGTATGTAGGAGCATCTCTCTCCTCCTCGCTTTCTTTTTTTTTCCTGACAAAAAGTTTTTGCTCACTAGTGAGTTTTATATACCAACTGGTTTATTCTAATTACCTCAAAGCTAGACTTCTACAAATGTACTGTCCCTGGAGCTGCCCTTGGAAACAGAAACTTTGGTTGGTCCAGAATGCAGTGGCACAAGCAGTGGTGGGAATGCCTCAGTATATCCATGTGACACCTCTGCTCCATAAGCTGTACCATTAGGAATTTATTTCCAGGGGGAAATTAAATTATTGCAATAATAATTTAAGGAATAGGGTCAGATTATCTGAGAGACTGTCAATCTCCCAGAATGTTTGCCTGGCTGGAAGATGCCAGCAGAGTTGGTATGCTTTTCACTGCAAATTTACATAGCCATGCTATAATCATAACAAGAATATTCTGTCAATTGATTATTTCTATGGTGGCAAAATCTTTTTGGACATGAGATTTTAACACTAGTGGTGGACAAAAGAGAAGGAATGGCCTTTCCTAACTTTCACACTCCAAACAGAAACCAACTTGGAAATATGTTCTTGAGTTCTTGAAGAAAAAAAGGATTAAGCATACCTTTGCTCTGCCATTTTTATTTTATTCTTATGTTTGTAATCATAGCCAGAGATAACAAACTAATGAAGCAATCTTTAAACTAATCTCTCTGCTTCATCTTTGGAAGAACGAGACAAAAAATTATTGGATAAGCACAGATGTCAATCATTCTAAACCTGTCATTATTAACTCATTTTTTGATCCAATGTTCTGATTCTAAGTTTAAACGAGTGAGAAAATCTGGTGTTTAGTTCATCATGTCATGGGCTTCCTGGACTTTTTTGCTGATGCAAGGATGGAAAATTGATAAAATATGTAACTGCAAATGAATAAGGAATGGGTTATGAAAGAAGAAGTATTTGTTTCTAACCTTTAGGGGATGAAGAGTTATTAAGTTTCTTTATACTTTGCAATAAGCATTAAGAACAATTTCTTTAAATATTTCTTTTCCTTTCTTTTTCCATTTTCTTTCTCTGAATCTTTTCTCCTATCTTTTTCTTTTTCTTTTTCTCTCTGAGTTTAGTTTGTACGTGCCATTACTATTGTAATTAAAAATTTCAATAATAATTACTATAGGGGAGGAGAGATAGAGATAGATACAGACACAAAAAGGAGACACACACAGAGAGAATTAGATAAGAATTCTCAGATAGTCTTGTGAAAGATTGTGTCTCAGTAGAATACTAAGGGATTCTTATTCCTCTATTGATTCAGTCAGCCTCAGAATGAGAGATCAAGGAATGGCTGCTGGAAATATGTGATATATTTGTTTTGGAAAAGAAAATATTTTCCATTAATGAAAAGATACAGAAATATGTGTTTCTCGAACAAAGATTTTTGGGCTATTTTACAACTATGTTTTGTAATTACTTTATAAGTTCATATTATAATAGTGTATTCATTAATCAACCAGTGGTTATAGGTAAATACAAAGAATAAAGCAGAATTTTTCTTTTCTTTTTTTCTATAAGTTTGTATTTTTAGTTTCTGTTTTAGCATCTATTTTTAAGTGTTTTAGGATGCAAAATAATTATCTTATTACAGAGACAGTCACTGTTTTATTATTTTTGTTCATAATGCATTTTATCCTTGTGTCAAAGTTTAATTAATATTTTAGTACTCAACTAGAATTATTTTTCCCTCTGCTAAACCCTGAAGAATGTACGACAGAAATGGTAGACAGCTCTAACTATATTAAGAAGCATGTAATACTAAATCTCAATTATACTAGAAGTGAAACTTGAGAAGCGATCTTTAAGAAGGAAATGGGGATTCTTATAACTTTGTCTTTATTATCACTTTAAGCTAGTGGAAGTTGCAGTTGGTATTCTTAAAATGACAATTCTCAGGATACCCATTATTGAACTGGGAATTCTAGGAGTGCTACTTCAAAAGACAAAGTAGGAAAGGAAATGTTACAGAATATATAGTAGACTTTAGTTATGTATAAATGTATCTCAGCATGCTTTCAATGTCATATTTGACTCTTAAACAAGTTTCCAGTTTGATCTCATGAGTTCAATCTTTTTCTTGTCATGGCAGGAATATTTCTGATAATGATGCTTTGAAGTATAGCAAGCCAACAACAATTCATATCATGCCTTCCACACTAAAAGTTTTCTGGGTTGGTCATATATTGAAGACAGATGATTTCAAATTGCCAACAGCATTTGATACATAGTGTGTTATAGACAGGCACTGCTGTACACAAAATGGAAAGAAACTGCTTCAAGGACATTCTGAACACTTCTATTTTTAATAATAATAGCTAGAAACTAATGACAAGAGAAATAATTGCTAACATGCAGCAGATTGAGGTGCTTTTTTGGAGAATAAATCCAAGACATCACCCCACCACGAAGCCTGTATCATTTTTTTAAAAAAGCCAACATATTGAAAATTACATTTTTCATCATCATGCACCATTTTGAATTTTTCCCAAAGCTAACAAGGGCAGATATATAAAATTTACCATTGGAGTCTGGATATTATTTAATCCACAAAGAAACATGACACATACATTGTAAGTAATATAATAGCTACAATGTATTTTTAATTTTAAAGTAATTTTATGTACCTAAACAGGATAAAATTAAACCATATGATGATGATTATGCTTCTGGAATCTCTGACTTTCAAAATGACTTTCTGGCCATTTGCTTCACATATCATATATTTGTTTATTATAAGAATATTAGGAAAAATTACAAGCATTTAAAGTATCATTCACAGATGTTGTGAGTATCACTAAATGATGCTTCAAATGTATGTCATGTAAGTAACCAATTCCTAACATGAATTCACAGTGTATGTTTTTAGAATGGCTTATATGAGTTGTAATATGTGTAGAATGTTACCTAATAAAATCTTTTATTCACATAATATATGAAAGGAATATATCTCACATTTTGTTTTGGAATGAAAACATGTTAGAAAAATGAATGAAAATACATAAAATACCATATACTTTTTAAAATTAAGATTGCATGCTTTGAAGATCATCAGCCAATCTTTGGAACTAAAAGTCCTATAACATTTAAATATATGATTTTTATGTCTATTGTTGTTGTTCTTAGTCACGAAGTCGTGTCCGACCTATTGTGACCCCATGGACAATGTTTCTCCAGGCCTTCCTGTCCTCTACCATCCGCCAGAGTCCATTTAAACTCACACTGACTGCTTCAGTGACTCCATCCAGCCACCTCATTCTCTGTCATCCCCTTCTTCTTTTGTCCTCGATCATTCCCAGCATTAGGCTCTTCTTCAGTGAGTCCTTCCTTCTCATTAGGTGGCCAAAGGATTTTTTTTATGTCTATAGAGAGTAAATATTTTATGACAACAAAGTCTAAGTGATATTGCTAATTGAAATGAATCTGCCTGAAATATTTAAAAAGTAACAATTGCTAGAGTTCCTTGTTTGCACCCAATTGTGTCCTTAGATTTGACTATTATCCTTTTAGTCAAAATATTGCTGAAATGTAAAATAGGTACTGATTGCAATATAGTTTGTTTCATTTTCTGTAGACAAAGCAAGTCTGAATGACAGCTTGATCTTGATCAGTGAGCTTTGTGACCTCTGGATGAGTACAAAGTTGTGCTTGAATAAGCAGGCAACTCCCAGCAAAGCAGATGTTGCACACAATGACCTTCACTTGTGGTAGCTGATAATAAGTTTGGCTCTCATTTACTGTCCTTTGGAGGTTTTCACACAGAGTATCAATGCCAACAAGGCAAATTTGATTGTACAGAACCTGCCAGGAGTTGTGTTTATATTTGAATTTTTCTGGAACTAACCCAAGAAGAACAACAAAAAATATGCTGGAATTAGATGTACAGGAAGTATACCACTCAGTCTGCATTTATTCTCATAAACAGAATAAGCATATGTCCTTGATGACCTTTTACATGTATATTCTCTGCTAAGGTTTTTGTGTATTTGTGTCTGTCTGTCTGTCTGTCTGTCTGTCTGTCTGTCTGTCTGTCTACCTATATCTATAGGAGTAGATCACTCCCAATTAGAACTGACAACATTTCTGAATTGTTTTTTATTTTGCTATAGTCTTTCTACTCACGATGGCAATATATATACATGTATATATTGCCGTTAGCAATGCACAATTACAGCATTTTCTTATGGTGCATTTTCTATTTGTCTTTCTTGGTAGCTTTCTAAAGATGGACAAATGTCATGGCCATAAAAAGGAGAGCTTTCTCAGTGGTTACATCAATATTATGGAACATTTTGTTGAAACATATATCCATGAGTCTATTTCTGATTGATTGCCAATAGTTTGTGATTAGATTTGTATTGAAGCAGGATTTGTCTTGCTACATAGCTTCAAGAACATATTTCATCTCTTTCAATTGTCACTATTCTGTTTTGTATTACATATAACTTTTATTGTCATGATCAATGCCTAAATATTGAATGGTACCATAGCATATGTATTATAAAGGTAGAATAACATTTTGTAAAAGTACACATTTTCAAAATCCTCTTATTAAAAAGATAGCTTTTTCCTTTTATTTCCATTAGAGGAATCTTTAAGTTTTGATAAATTTGGATTTTAATGTTCCTAGTAGTGAATCCATCTATATCACATTTTGCATTGCTCTGTGAATTTTTACTAAAAGTAAATAAATAAATATACAAAATTCATATGACCTTTCAAACACAAAGCTTCTTTGTATACTAATACTAATATCAGAATACTAATTTTTGTATTCTCTCCAAATATAATGTATTTTTGTAGGTATTTTAGGGTGTAGATATTATTGTGCTTTTTTTCAATATATGCATAATGTGTATAGCTTTAAGTTGCAATCAAGTTCAAAATATAAAAAGTGATTTTTTTTAAAAAAATGATAACTTCAACATAATTAATAGTGAACCATGTGAGCAAACTACAAGTAGCATTACTAATAGCTCATAAATGCAATATAGAGCATCTCAAAACTAATTCTATAACATTGAATAGAAGTAAGAATTATAAAATGTATAAAACCAGCCTTGTTTGTTCTTTTTTTTTAAAAAAATACATACTTGGGACAAATATCTGTATAATATAACAATAGTATAACATAGTAAAATATGGGATACCAATCCCATATGGTATGCATCAAAGGATAAATCTACTCATTGTATGAGGATTAGTTGTCCATTCTCATCCCCCCACCTTTTCTCTCCCCAATATATTGTTATTTTTTATTTCAGAGTTGAATCCCAACTGATATTTACAAAGTTATCTCACTTCTGGTATCATTGCCTCCTCATAAATGAACAACAGTTTTTAAGTTGCCTCTGTACTATGGTCATAGGTCCTTGAAAATGATAATTTCATATACCTTCCTTACAAAACTGCTAAATGGAACACATTAAAGCAAATTAATCATATGCTGCTGTCATTTTTGGCACAGTGACCTGAATTGAATATATGACCGACTTATTGCTGTAATAAAACGATTTTGTAAAGTTCTGATTAATTTGAGAATCCTTGTTGAGGATTCTTTGCTTATTTTCCAATTTTGTAGTATAATAAATCATGCCTATATCATAGGAGAAGTGATAACAGAGCAGTTTCTTTTACAGGAATAACGTAAATTATCTTCCAAATAATAAATACTGGAGATAGAAATGTAGTATTAGTCAAAAATAAAGGTGAAATGAGAGGTCTGGGATAGTCCTTTTAATCTTTTATGAGACTTAGTTGATGCTAATAATCTAAGGATCCAGCCATTCTAATGCATTCTACATGGAGCTTCCCGTAGAGAGTATTTGAGTTCCATCGACTACCACTATGCTTCCAGGTACAATTCAAGGTGCTAGTGGTTACCTTTAAAGCTGTTCATAGTTTGAGACCAGGTTATTTATGGGACCATCGCTTCCAAGAATTGACTATCCATCCTGTTAGATGCAACAGAAAAGGCATGCTCTGAGTCCCATTTGCAAAGTCATCTATTGGGGCTTAAGAGAAGAGCCTTTTCAGATGAGGTTCCTGCTCTCTGGAACGTTATCTCTGTTCACAAATCAAAATTGCCCCCAATCCTGTTGATCATTTATAAGTCCCTATGAAACAAAATAACAGAGTTGAAGAAACGTTGGAGGTCTTCTAGTCCAACTCCTGCACAAGCAGGAGACCCTATACCATTCTGGACAAATGGCTGTTCAATTTCTTCTTAAAAAGCTCCAATGATAGAGCACCCACAACCTCTGAAAGCAAGCTGTTCCATTGGTTAATTGTTCTTACTGACAGGAATTTTTCCTTAGTTCTAGGTTGCTCCTTGATTAATTTCCAATCATGGCTTCTTGTCTTGCCTTCTGGTACTTTAGCTGACCCTCCTCTTCTTTGTAGTGGCCCCTCAAATATTGGAACACTGCTTTCATGAGACTTCAACCCTTCTTTTCATTAGACTAGACATATCCAATTCCTATAACTGTTCTTCATATGTGTTAGTCTTCAGCCCCCTAATCTTTCTGTTGCTCTTTTCTTCACTCTTCCCAGAGTCTCAACACCATTTTTATATTGTGGCCACCAAAACCATTTGCAATATTTCAAGTGTGGTGTTACAAATTAGCAAAATAGATCTTACACCCAAGATTTATTTTAAGCTCTTAGACTTACTTTAAATTAGATAATGCTAAATAAAAAGGTAAACTAAATTAATATTTTAGCTTTAGAACAATTTGCTGACAGTTTATTGGCATACATCAGAGGTATCAAACTGGATTTCTTTGAGGGTCGGTTCAGCATTGTAGTTCTCCTCTGTGGGCTGACCGGGGGGGATGGAATGGATGCCTCCTGCAGCATCCTACTGGCCAAAATGGGGTGTGGGGGTGCATGGACATTTTGGCCAGCAGGATGCTGAAGGACACCATCCAGACCGAAAACAGGGCATGAGGGGCCACACTCACCCTCCTCTGTGCCCCATTTTGGCTGCCAGAGGCCTTTGCTGTTTCCAGATCAGCCCCTTGGCCCAGATTTAAGCACCCCGTGGGCTGGATCTGGCCCACGGGCCTTGAGTTTGATACCCCTGGCGTACGTTCTGTCTATATTACTATAGGTTTCATTAATTTTGCTTTAGGAAAAAAAGGATATTTAAATATACCCACATATTTACAAAGATGTTGAGAGGTAAATGGAACCTCCTTTAGGCTCATATGATATTTTGTATGTGCTTTATCAGAAATAAAATCTCAAAATGTTCTGGAAAATAGGTGAACATTAATATTCTCTTATTGGTTTGGGAGATCCTTTCTTTATGCACATAAATAAAAATGTAAGCTCAATCACTATACCACAAAAGCTTTTTGGTTTTAGATTCTCCTGAGATAAACCTTTGGTGTTTAAAGTAGAAAATAAGGCAGTCAACAGTAAGCAACATCTTTTCGGTTTTGATTTTTAAAAAAGAGTAAATTTCATCTTGAGGCTTTTGACAAGATTTTAATTTTAGTACTGTTTATTGATTGAACTCTCAGTTGTCTGCTGTGAAGTTCACGAGGTGTAATATAAGACATGAATATGCCTTACAGCCATTTCAAAGATCAGTCAAAGAGGAACAAGTCCAAAATGTCTTTAAAATAGCAAGGGAAAAGATAAATGCAAATGCTAATATACTAGGAAAATATCCATCTTGTCTGGTCAGATGGATGATATAAACAATATAAAGTACAAGACAATAGCAATAGTAATAGCACTTAGACTTATATACCACTTCATAGTGCTTTAAAGCCTTCTTTAAGTGGTTTATAGAACCAGCATATTGCTCCCAACAATCTGGGTCCTAATTTTATTGACCTCCAAAGAATGGAAGGCTGAGTCAACCTTGAGCCAGTCAGGATCAAACTGCTTGCAGTCAGCAGAATTAGCCTGCAATACTACATTCTAACCATTGTACCATGGCTCCTTGTATTTATTTAATCTTTAATACACTAGAATTAAATAGGATGGCATATTACTAAATAATACAATAGGATTAAATGTATATATTCCTTTAGAGCAATCTTAACTCCCAGCAACTGCCTGGACAAGTCCCTGCAGTTTTCTCAGCAAAATTTTGGAAGTGGTTTTCCATTGCCTTCTTTCTAGGACTGAGGAAGAACCAGAACTGAATTTCTCCTCATTTCTAGGCTGGTGCCTTTACCATTATATTATGTGTACATGTTTAAAATTGACATTTTATTTGTAGAATTATAAATTAAATTATTACATTAAGAAACAAAAGTAAGTTAAAAAGGTAAACCTAAAAGAAAAAAATATTTATCATTTAAAGTGAAAAAAACTGTGTGAAAAACTGTGAACAATTTGAAAAACCTAAAAGAATGAAAAATGGACATGTCAACTGATTCTAAATACTTATTTATTTATTAAACAAATTTATATGACTGCCCAATTCATACCTAGTATAGTATAATAATATAATGCTGTCAAGTTCAAAAAGAAGTAAAACTGAGGACTGTGGCATTATCAAGAAAATTCTAGCAATATCATGATCATTTTATACATTTTATAATCTAGAACAAATTTAAAATGAATCAATATCACTTCTAAATGAACACTGTTTTTAAGAAGCGTCGAAGTAAAAAAAGAAGGTTGAATTACCAGACAAGACTATGTAATACTTCCATAGAACATGACAAGAATGATTCAAAGAAAATCAAGAAGTGCACCTAATATTGGTGAATTGCATGGATTTTGTTTAAATAACTAACCAACCTACATGCAAAATAGCTGATGCTGCACTAAAAGAATTGAAGGAATAAAACTGGGTGTCAACTGAAACAACTTTCTTAAGAAACAGTTACATCTGAAAGCTATAGAAAAATTACTTGTTTGCCTACCACAGTTGTCGGCAAACCCCGGCTCGTGAGCCACATGCGGCTCTTTGGCCCCTTGAGTGTGGCTCTCCCAGCCGCCTCCCCCTCCCCACAGAAGGGGGTGGCATGGGGAAGCTTTTTTTGATTCCAGCCTGAAGCGGCAGCCTTCACTTCCTGCTGCTTCAGGCTGGAGTTTGCACCCTCCGCACTCGGCTGAATAGCTGCTAGCCATCCTGCAGGATTCGCACCATCTGCCATCGGAGGTTGGGAATCCCCCTCCCTTCTAACCTGGCTGCCTTTGATCCTGGACTGAACCCCGCTTGCCCCGCCTGCCCCTCCCCCCACCCAGTGCCTCCGGGGCTCGGAAGAGAGAGACCCCTCCTCAGAGCCCCGATTGGCAGCTTGTCCTTGGG
>JANHZT010005815.1:69638-81201 GCA_032468215.1 Stegonotus admiraltiensis | reverse complement strand
CGCCCTCCCCAGGCTCCTAGACAGGCTCTGGAGCCTGGGGAGGGCAAAAAACAGGCCTACCGAACCCGCTGTGCCATCACGTGCCAAAAGCGAGGGAAGCAAGGGGGGGTCATGCACACATACATGGGGCGGGGTGCATAGAATTATGGGTGTGGGCACTCACGTGCGCAACCGTCCCACACTCCCCCCACTTTTGGCATGTGATGGCAAAACGGTTCGCCATCACTGATCTAGGACCTCCATGATTGTCCGTTAGTGCTACGTTCTTACTGTGGAATGCAGTGTTTGGTTCCTGCCAAACAGAAGAGTGAACAAAGGCTGAATACTTTTCAAAGAATTGGAGGTGAAGACTAACCTGAACCTGATTGCTAAATATCCTATTTGTTTTCTGATTTTGGATGCTTAACTGTGATTGTTGTTGCTTAAATTGGTGGCCTGATTTGGATTATGCTACCATGCACAGGTAGCAGACACCACTTCTTCTCAGCTGTTTTTCTTTTTAAAAAATCATTGTCCCTGCATGAAAACAGATTTATTTTTTTTAACCAAAGTAAGCATTAAAGCCAACTAAAGTTTGTCTTGAAGAAAATCTCCTCCCACACACAGAAAATAATTAAAAAGAAAAAAGAAACTTAAGTGGGTGAGGGAAAATATTAGGTTTCCTCCTTCCCACAAATGTCAGTCTTGATCCAAATGAAATCATTATGGATTTACAGTTAAGTAAATAACATCACAAAGTTGAACAAAAAAGCCTTCGTTTGCCTTATGGTCTGGTTTAGCACTTACTGCAAGTAAATCAGACAATGGAAGTAATTAATTAATTCCAGAGATTAATGAGATTAACTTTTGGATTTTTTTCTATCTGTACTGTATCATGCACGCTTTGACTATTAATCCAGTTGAAAACCCACTAATTAATCTTTGATATTACAAAGATTAATTAGATTAATGTTTGTTTTTGTATGCCTAACAGTATCATATACAGTTTGAACTATTAATACAGCTGCCAACATATTGCACTTTCTTTGGCTTTAAAATAAAAGTACCTTATCAGCATAAAAGCAATTATAAAAACAGGACATAGCTTGCCTAGCATGAACTACCTAGTATGATACAGTGTATTCATCCTTATCCATGTTCCACATGATTGATTAGTGCATGCCATGAACTTAATTGTATTTTCAAACATGTCTAACTTTATAGAATTCTGAGATTATGTATTAACTTTTAAATGGATTTATAATTTTAATTTACTATCCACACCAGCTTTAGCTATTCAAATTATATGGTACATATACCCTCTGAATTCATTCATATAGCAGTACACCTGTTTATATCTAAAAGATTGATGCCAAACACAATATGATATAAAGCTCAGAAAATATGTTCAGTCACTTAGATATCAGTTGATCAGCTAAAGAACATCAAGATAAACTTGATAAATGGGAACTATTGTATATCCAATCAGTGAGAAAATAACTGCAACCTACAGTATTTCACTTTGAATGGGTGACATCAGCATTGATTGACTGATTGATTGATTTGATTATGTGCCATCAAGCTGTGGTTGAACCTTAGCAACTACATAGAGTGACCTTCTCCAGGATGATCAGCATTACTCTCTCTTCAGTTGTCAGACTTAAAAGCTGTAGTAAAAAACTCTAGTGGCCAGAAATGTATCTTTTTTCAGAGGAGGCAACCAGCAACAATAATTTAGAAAAAGCATGGAAGTCTTGCATTTCCCAAAACCAAGAACTTTGTTTGATTGTTTAAGGAAGAATAATGTAGCCTGGAAAATTAAGTATCATTGTTTACATAAAAATTGTATGTATCAAAGGTAATAGAAGACAAATTGTATTTCAAGGAATCACGTCTGTTATGTTGAACAGCTAATACATATAAAGGTTGGATAGAAAATTTGTTTTTAACCAGCAGTTTGACTCTATTGCTTATAAAAGATGCTGAATTTGCTATACAATAAAAATAAATAAAACACACTTACAAAAAATGATTGGAGATATATATATCATTATTCTCAGAACCAAGTAAAAGCTGCAAAGCAAGAATTGATTTTCAATGCAGAGTGCAGTTCATAATACTTCCCATAAAAATCTAACCCTATTTTTGGGCTATTAAGGAAGTTCCTTTTTCTCCTAAAGTCTATTAAAAGGTTCTAAATGATAAAGCATCTTATGATTTTCATTGGTCTCCTCTAGAGATGCTTCAATTTGTCAATGTTCTTTATAAAATACATCAACCATATTTTAGATGCAGGCTGACTAATAATTCCTCTGTGGTTCTAATAGATAGAAATTAATTCCAGATTCTTCAAAGCATTAAATGTTGTGCCAGGAACTGGATCTGTAGTCAAGCTCTCCATAACATAAATGGAACATTTATAAATATTGAATTAATACAGAACACTTTGCAATAGGCAAATTTATTCTTTCATCTAGATTGCTTAGTTATGCAAAATGTTGAAATAACTCAATGCCATTCCACAGTACATAGCATTCCCTGCCTTGATTAAAAAGAAGCAAAAAAATGATTATTTTAATTGATTTCTTTTTTTGCTTATTACGTTATGGTCATCTAGTAAATATTTGTCATGGGTGCATAATTATGATGTTTAAAGCATTAAAAGAGTTTAAAAGTCTTAATTCTGTTTTATAAGAACAGAAGAACAAATTAAATAATGTAAATAAATAGATTTAGAGTAAAGGTTTAGACAAAAGTCTCAACACAGTGATAAAGGCACAAAGTGCCAGGTAAAACTTGAGCAATTTTGAACTGAAGCTCTAGAGAACCTCTTTACAACTGAATATAACACAGTGTGTTATATTCAGATATTGCTATAACTAAATTTTCACCACCTACTCAAACTTCATGACTCCTGAATAATGCATAATATAACTATCAATTGAGCAAATGTTTCATGAAGCACTTGTTCTGTAATGAATATATATAATAATCATTTTTTTCTGAAAGAGTTATGTTCCTATATTCCAGAAAGGAGTAATCTTTAATGTTAAGATGATGATGGAGGATGGAGGATGACTCCAGGAATCAGAGAAACTGCAGCCAAAGCTGTGGTGGACATTGGCTCTGTTTTGGTTAGACTCTGCTTACTCATGTCTGTTGCTATGGTTGTATCGTTAAAATAATGGTCAGATGTCTCCTGTAGAAAATTGTAAGAGAAAAATTAGCTTATCCTTTCTTGGAATATATAATCATGTGTGAAACACAGTGGATTAGTTTTTAGGAACATGGAATTATTCAGTATGCAAAATTGTAGGATAGCACAAGCAATTTGGATTTGTATATATATGAAGGCAGAGAATAATAATTTGAAAACATACAGAATTAGAAATACTTTTGCAAGAGATGCAAGTACTTACAAGAGTTCTATGGTAAATGGAAGTGCTTATCAAAAATAATCTTCCTTCCTTCCTTCCTTCCTTCCTTCCTTCCTTCCTTCCTTCCTTCCTTCCTTCCTTCCTCCTTCCGTCCCTTCTATAACAGGAAGTATGGCTTTAAAAAATCACTGTGATAATCCAGCTTTAACAAATAATGGGAAAATTCCAAAGAATGTGACTTTGTACTCTCTTCATATTACTCTGTTGTTTTAATTTGGGTGGTAACTTAAATACTGAAAATGTACTGGTAGATATTTTGGGAGCAATCTGCTTTGGTCATCTATAGCCCAGCAGTTGAATGAAACAGTAACACCAATGTTGTAAAACAACAAGATAACAGTTTCATATTAAATCCATCATATTAAAATTAAAAAGTCCCATCTGATTCCTTTTACCTAAAAAAAAGGTAAATGATAGAAAAGTGTGTTTTAGTGGAAAAAATGTAGGATGCCTGTGATTCATTTTGTTCAGGAGTGACTAAAATTACTCTAAAAGCATAATTATATAAAAAAAACCTTCAGGAAAGAAATCTGATGTATCCTTTCCATATTTATAAATGTTTTAAACATCTGAAATAGATCTGAACTGAATATACACTGAAGATGACTTGCTCAAAGTTTAGCGAATATAATGCTGTCTCTTCTATGTGAATTATGCCAGGATTTAAAACAATAATTAAGATAATTGTCTAGTGTCAAAGGCATCTGGAAAGGGAACCACTGGACCTATTTTCAGAAATTACAAAAAAAGGATAATATAAGTGTCAGAGCATCTCTTTCTTCCTCTTTCTCTGTCTTTCTAAGGCATGTCTATTTACACCTATATAGAAGCATCTGACCCTCTGTTAATCACATCTGAATTCTCTGCCAATTTAGAATGAAATCTAAACATGTATGTTCAGAGATAATCCCTCATGATACCTCAGTTTTTTACAAATAACTGAGTAAAATAGAATTTTATTTATTTTATTTTATTTTATTTTTCAAATTTCTATACCGCCCTTCTCCCGAAGGACTCAGGGCGGTGTACAGCCAGAATTATACCTCCCCAACACATATGCGCAGAGAGAAATTTAATTTATCCCTCTACCCTACACTTTCTCTCTTCCCCTTTCCCTCCCTTCTTCTTTCTAACACTTCCCTTATTTTTTACGCCTTTCATAAATTGTTCTTACCACAAATCTAAACTGGTGACCTGAAAATTTTTAAAATTAGGTGGAAAACCTCATGGAATAAGGCTGAGGTTTTTTGAGGTCCAGTTTTGCAATGTGTTTTGCCAAAAAAAGGTCAAAATGGCCGACACAACCATGCAATTGAACTCCATTCCACTTATACGTGCTTTACACCTTTGTCATGTCTTTCATCACATGGCTGTGACTGTTATCATGGTTTCTTTTATCCCCTCTGTGTACAGTTCTGCACAAAATAGTGGTGATAGAAGTCTGAGGTGGTGACAGAAATTTGATCTTGGGTGAATGATCTCCACAAACAAATCTCATACCCATCATTTTTGGAATTGATACCAACTAAATGACGGGTCCTGAATTTCTTGTATGTAATTTATAAGTATGTTTTTGCTTGTACACTGCTTTTCTTTTCAAAAGATGAAGAGGCCCAGTCTTGCAATGTGCACTAAGTGCACTATTGTTCTCTCCAGAAGATCAGGTAATCAAATATATCATAACTGTCCACATCAAATTAGGTAATATGAAGGACAGGTTGATATCTTTTGGCAGAAAAAAATCTATTGTGAGTCATCAGTCTCTGGGCCAGTTCTACTGTTGACATAAGGAGACCTTCCTTGACTATAGGTCAAATATTTTGGGGAGAAGAGTATTTGGGGTTGTTCAGTTGTTCTCCACAATTTTTTAGACTTTATATATGTTGTTCATGAGGTTTGGCGGTGCAGTGGTTAGGATACAGTAACTGCAGGCTAAGTCTGCTGACTGCCAGCACTTTGATTCTGCCTGTCTCAAAGTTGATTCAGCCTTCCATCCTTCCAAGGTTGGTAAAATGAGTACCCAGATTGTTGGGGGCAATATGCTGACTCTGTAAATCACATAGAGGGGGCTATAAAGCACTATGAAGTGATATATGTCTAAGTGCTATTGATATATATATCAGTATTGGGCCTAATGCCTTAGCCTGGTAATTGATTTGCATGATCTCATTCATCCCTCATAATGTAACAGTCACTCAGTGTTGCCTTGAACGGCAAAATTGGCGGCATATAAATTTAATGAATAAATAGTTTGCAACAAGGGAACTTTCCAATTCCCTTTAAATGTATGCTCTGTATCAGTTTCTTCTGATTCTTCTAATTTCGTTTACTCCCAACCTTTGGATAGCAGAAGCTTGTAGACTTTATGCAAATTATAAGCTCCTCTTTGATCACAGGAAATAAAACTATATTATCTCATCATCATGTCTCATGAAAGAAGCAGAGACTCACTCTGTGCTTTTCATTCAAGGAAGTTTTTTTAAAAAGAAAAATTACAGATACATAATAAGCTGCCACATCTTGAGCAATCCTCTATTTTTTTCTCCAAATTACAGTAGACATTCCAGCTTATAAACAAAACTACACTCTGTTAATGACAGATTTCCTTTTTTTAAGTTTGAATTTCCTTTTGAGGACAAGGAGGCAAGAGAAACTGTATAGCACACGTTCAACCCAAATATAGAGTTTGCTAGCCATTTTGTATTCTGCTTAACCATAGATAATTTGTGCATTCCAGTGGTATTCTGCTCTAAAGAGAAGTTTCATTTCATTTCTGAGATCCTATGTGATTATGGATAATGTGAAACAAAACAGTAAAGAAATGTTGGAGGACATTTGGTATAAACAGTTTTATTCTTGCCTTTAAAAAATGGAAAGGAATGGTTAGCTTAAAATTTAGAAGTCAAAGAAAGAAGATTCCCAGTACATAAAGTTTTTACAAATTTTTCAGGATAGATGCCATAGCTTTGCAAGTGATAGATTTTCTGTGTGTGTGTGTGTGTGTGTGTTCATAAGTTATTATATTAAAATGTCAATTGCATCAAAAGTTTAAATATCACATGGATGTGTGGTCAAACATTTACCAAATGTATATAGATTTCTCCTCAATTCGTAGAAAGCATACGTAATTGCTTTATGAGGCCAAAAGTACAAATGTAT
Source organism: Stegonotus admiraltiensis (assembly GCA_032468215.1). NCBI lineage: Eukaryota > Metazoa > Chordata > Lepidosauria > Squamata > Colubridae > Stegonotus > Stegonotus admiraltiensis. The sequence goes on along the minus strand of JANHZT010005815.1, from coordinate 74,626 downwards.
AAAAAGATTCTGGTCAAGTAATATACTTAGTAAAGGGTAGATTTACAGTACTTGTCATGTGGATAGAAAAATTCCGTTAATACTAAAACAATAGAAAGGTTAGTTTCAACTCTAAGCAACCCCAACAGTTATGTTAACCGCTCTCTTCCAGTCAGGAATGGACAAGATGGCTACCTTCTCTTCCTACTGCTGCTCTTATGAATAGGAATATTCATATATAAAAATAGGAACTCCAGTGATACCATCTTAATCTTAGAGTCAGATCAAGCTAATTCAATTCTAAGGCAAAGGATCTTAGAAATAGGAGGTCAAGCAGAATTTGCTGCATTCTTTCATATATAATTGCAAATAACAAAATCTTTGATGTGTAAACCAACCGTATATTCTCCCCACAGCCATCTTGGAAGGAAAATATAGGAAAATCCCATATGAAACTTGATGCTGCCCTGTGCTGGGGATACCATAGAAACTACAGCCCATATTCTTCTCTACTGCCAGTTCTGTAGCAACATTTGTCACAAATTGATTACCGCTCTTTTATTTAAACTTTCAGGACACTAGCTTTTATTTTCACTATCAGTTAAATAATCAAGATAGATTCATTTCTCTAAAAGTAGAAAAAATTTGCTATGCTATGTGTAAGCTTCACCCACAATTGGTTGCTAAAGATTCATACCGTTAGGGGACAGTTCTGTGCTGTTCATTTATTGATTGTACTTTTATTGGTCAATGACCGAAATAAAGTTCTCTTTGTCTTTGTACTGCTGCTCATATAAATAGGAACTTTAGATCTTTTTATCTGTTTTTAAGTATTAACATTGTTTGAAAAAGTTTAATTGACTAGAGAAAAATCCCTAGTCAAATTGTGTGCTTCAATGAATCCCAAAGTGTACACAAACTGACACAACCTCTACAAGGAACAAAGATGTGCACATCCTTCTGCAAATGTGGATGCAGACCTGTCATTTATGTATTTCAGATGATTAGAAGAAAATAGCAACATATTGAATATGATGGATGCAAACATTTAGCTAGTCCTTAGCAGAAAGAAGAATTTAGAAGTTTTGACACTTTCCTGAAAAAAATCCTCCTCCTCCTCCTCCTCCTCCTCCTTCCTTCTTCTTTTCCCTTCTGCTCCAACTCCCTTTGAGTTAGTGTTGATTCCTGGTGACTGGACAAGTTCCTGCAATTTTTTTGACAAGGTTTTCCAATTCCAGCTTCTGAGGGCTAAAAGAAAGAGACTGGCCAAAAGTCACCCAGTTAACTTTCGTACCTAAGACAGAACTGGAATTTATTATCTTCTCATGGCCAAATGTCCTTAGTCTTGTACCAATCTTACTCTCCAGACATCTAGTTCAGAAATATTCTTAGGTTTCCTTGCATGCATTCTGTGCCAGAATTATCTCCTCAGTTTTACAATAATAGAGAATAGATGCATAGGACTGGAAAGGTCTTCAACCTCCTGCTCAAGGCACTTTATATGATATCTATCAAATGGCCGTCCAGTCTACTGTTGAAAACCTCCAGTGATGAAGCACCCACAACATTGAGATGTAAGCTATTCCAATAATATTCACATAGGAGACTGTGACTGCCCTCTCAAATCTTTAACTTTCTTCTTTGGTTAATATATAGGTATGTGTCTGATATATCAATTATTTCTTGCTGAAATACTTTACAAAACCTTACAGATAATAATCCATTTCCCCAATGCTTAATGTTTGGCAAGAGTTTGATATGTTTACCGAATGCATCCTATGTGATTCCAGTCATACAGTTTCATTTTTTCTTCAATCAAACTCTTCATTCCAAAATGTTTTGAAGTTAGCAAACTTTTCCTTTTGTGATGAAGTTAGTGGAAAAACTTTATTCTGACAATTCTTTTATGAAGACCAATGCTGTATAAGCAATAGTGCACTATGGGTTTATGGATAACCACTCTAATGGGAAATTTTTGTAGATCAGATTTTAGGAAACATATATTTTTCTGATGAACGGCAATGTTTGTAGCTCATGGTTGAAATGCGGAGTCTTTTGTGCTCTCTGAGCTTGCTGTTTTCTTGCAGATATTTCATTACTAGGTAACATCATCAGTGGTCTTTTTGTGTGCTTATAGACATTTTTTTCCAATTGGCATGCTAATCTGAAGCATTTGAAACCTATATGTGGTACCGATAAAGAACAATATTTGTAGCTCAGAATTGCATGAGGGATTCTTAGTAATCTCTGAGCTTGGTTGTTTTCCTGCAGACATTTCATTACCCATGATGTTACCTCATTTGGATAATGAAACATCTGCAAGAAAACAACCAGGCTCAAAAAGCACCAAAGACCCCTCATATATTTTTTATTGGTTTTACATCTAATTCCCACTCTGAAAAGCAATTGCTGAACAAAAATCCTGGCAAATTGTTGTCATGCAGTCATGAAGCAATTGAATGACCAAACAATAGCCACAACAATATTTAGAATAGCAGAAGAATGGTGAGGATATAGCCAAAAGCCTGGCAAAGTGTCCTATTTAATTTGATTATGTCCTTTTGTTATGTATTGAATACATATAGTTGTGTTAAGCCCTGCTAAAGTGAAACTAACCTTTAGATGACCCTAACTGTTAATTTCAACTGTTTTGGAGGGAAACCTAGAACATTCATAGTTGGGTGGACTTTTTCAAGTATTATGATTGGTTGAGGCCCTGTGGGCCCAGACTATAAAATTACAGGAATTCGCCTGTTGTTGTTCAGTTCCAGTTTGAGTCAATAAATGCTGTTGTATCTATGCTGTCTGTTCTTGCCTACTGCATCCCACAACATAATACCTTTCATGAGAATTAGTTGGTCACACTGCTTGTGTGTAATGCGTCCATTTTCTGAATGACCAGAAAATACCCGAAAGGAAATAAAAGTCTGCCTCCTACCTCAGATAAAGAAAAGGCAATTTAAAATTCTTAGAGTGAATAACAAACTGCAATTAAAGTGAGAAATACAGTAAGCAAAGAGTCAAAGAGAACTAAATGGGAGTTCTGCAAAGTCATATGAGATCAGCAGGCATTGGTAGCTACAGGAATAATAGACTTTACCTTCATTTATTTGTAATATATGTGTATATTTGTAATATAAAAATGCCATTTGTAACAATGTTTGTTAATATTACAATAAGCTAATATTGCTCTTCTGTCAAAGAAAAAATTAAGTAATGAATTTGCACTCTAAAATGTATAAATCTTCAAATAAGCTAAGTGATACCCTGTTTTATCAGCAAATTAAGCTACTTGCTACTTCACAGAATAAACCTAACATAAAATACATTTATTTTTAATGATGTCTTTAATCTTACTTGCATCCGTTACTAAATCCGTTATTTCCCTTCTTTCAGAAGTCCTCCAAATGCATGTAATATGTGCATAACGTCATTGTATATGTTAAATGCTTGCATAAGCAGATAACCATTTTTACTTCCCTGTGTGATATAGCTAGGCTGCCACAAACTACTGTAAATGCATAAACTTTAATTGGCATATCTAAAATTAGTATGTACAATTTCATTAAAATTAAGTTCTTTAAGTTAAAAATCTACCCTTGCATATTCCAGCAATCTACATCCATTTTGTCTTTGGACTTCTGCAAATTCTGTTTCTGTCAAAGTTGACTGAAAAATATGATGTACCCAAAATGGAAAAAATGCTTGGGTGACAAAGAATTAATACGAAACTTCTAATATTCTAGTGGCAGCATTAATAAGGAACTTCGTAAAAGTAGTTTCTCATTGTATTTTTCTTTTATTGTGCCATACAGGAAATGCCGACTTTCTGACCTATGCTAAGATGGAGAGGGAAATACTTCGCTTTGGTGGTTTATTTAACAGAGAGAACATCTCTGTTCTCTTTAAATTATTTCTGAATGTGCCACATCTTGAAGTTCACATATTGAATTTATCTAAAACAAAGGTATTGGCTCTTTTGTGAATCTTCCCTGAGCCTTCCTGAAATTGTTTTTCCACCATTACAGTGATCTGAAAAGCATCTTATTTCTTTCTAGTTACAATTAATTTCCTATTAAAAATTCTAAACTTCCTTTGTTTTCTTGAAAGGAAACATAGCATCATGAAAAAAAGGCTATTCCTACGCTTTATGCTGAAAAACATCAAACAAAACAGCTGAATGACACAGAAAGGAGTTAATTGTTCATTGTTCATTAAAAGGTCGTTAGTTTGTATGACTATTCTTAACTAATAAATACCAGTTAGAGGGTAACAATGCCCTTCTAGATTAAAGCAAAATGTTAAAGAGATTTTTATTCAGGAACTTTATGAAACAGTAGCATCCTTTTTCCCCCTCCAAGCAGTTCTATATTAGGGATTTTAAGAAAAGACTAGAGCTTTGTCGTATGCTTATTCAGCAGTTCTGGTTTCTGCTGTTCTGCTCTTTTCTTGATTTGCCTTCTAAGAATTCTCAGTCATGTTTCCTCTCTGTTAAAATCATTCCTTCCAAACAATATGATAAATACATTGATCTGGTATGGAATGTAACAAAGTTATAATAATCACAAAAGGAAGTTATTGCACAAGCGAGATAATGAGTGAGGAAGGAACCATAAAGCTCAAATTAATTGATTTGGGCAACTTATCTGGAAAATTCTTGTTCTGTCACAATATAGATCGCACACACATTTCCATAAAGAGGTTGGATAGAAATTTATCTCCAATATTTCTTTGGCGGCCAACATTACTGTAAGGAATTTCTATTTGGAACATACAGGCATGTTTTTGGTACTTATGATATTCTTATGTCTATTGAAGCTTTCCTTAAGAGGGGCTGTCTTTGGAAGAGCACATGATGGCCGTGGCCAGGGGGGCTTTCTATCAGGTTCGGCTGATACGCCAGTTGCGTCCCTTTCTGGATCAGGACTCGTTACGCACAGTCACTCAGGCACTCGTCACCTCCCGCCTGGACTACTGTAACGCTCTCTACATGGGGCTCCCCTTGAGGT
>JANHZT010005815.1:58930-69096 GCA_032468215.1 Stegonotus admiraltiensis | reverse complement strand
GGGAGAGCCTTCTCTGTGGCGGCACCCACTCTCTGGAATGAACTACCCCCGGGGATACGTATGATCCCGGACCTTCGAACGTGTTGCTAGTGTGTTGCATTTATGCTGAGTAAAATTGAAGATGGTGGGTAAAGTTTAAGCAAGTGGGATTCAGGCCAATTTTTCTATTTCTTTAAGTACTATTGTCACAAAGAAGAACAAGTGGAAATTAATCCTGTGCTGAGGCGATGTTTCATGCAATTGGCATGCAGGCAGGGACATGCTCAAAGAGAAGAATGTGGCACAGATTCAGATTATACAGTTCAAAATGATTGATATGCTATTTTATGGAAATCTAATGGTTGGTCATAAAAAACCCTTTAATATTTTCATTGTTATTTGGATTGTGGCATAAGATGCAAGAGAGAATGTATGACCTGACTTTGAAACATCACTTTCAACAGCAGAAATATTGGCTAGTTATGTTTTTCTTTAAATCTGCATTTGAAAATTGCCAGTTCTTTCAGAAGAAACATGGCCAAAATTCAACAAAAATAAGTAAACATATATTTAGAGTTAAACTGGGACACCTGATTAAGGTTTGGTGTGCCCAGAAATGTGAAACTTCCCAATCGTCCATAAATAAAGTAAATAAAAATAAAAATCAATAATTAAAAGGGCTAAGCTTCAAAGAAGAGTTTTCTCTTCCTGTGGTCATTTGTCCCATTATGGGTGGTCTGGTAATAAGGGCAGGAGGAAGTCATTAGTAGTTAACATTTTATTTACATGTTGAGATTTCTTTACATGCTGTCAAAAGTGTTTATGTTTTTGGAGTCTTTTAGGCTAAAACATATACTTTACTATTCCTTAACTACAGATATTGGTTATTATGTATGTGTATACTCAACATAAAAGTAGCAACTGATGAAAAGCGAATGTATAAATTTGTCCCTCTAGTTTGTAATAAGCTATTTCTTTTACATGTTGGGTATCCCTCTTCATTTAGAGGTTTGGAAAATTAAAACTTTCCATGTGGATGGAAGGAGAAAAAAGAACAGCCAGCCAGCCAGGAATTGGGTCGGTCAAATTTTCAAATCATTGCCATCTCCACCACGAGTCCAGGGTCTACTAAACAAAAATCTATCCTCAAAATCTCTCTCACTCATCCACATATAGTACTGTGCAAAAGTGTTAGCCAGTTGTGCAAAAATGCTGTAAATTAAGAATGCTTCCAGAAATAGAAGTGTTAATAGTTTATTTTTACAATTAACAAAATGGAAAGTAAATGAAAAGAAGAGAAATCCAAATCAAATCAATAATTGGTGTGACCACCCTTTGCCTTCATTTGCTGTTACCACCTATATTATTATTATTATTATTATTATTATTATTATTATTATTATTATTTATATGCTGCCCTATCTTCGAGAGGACTCAGGGCAACAATAAAACAAACAAAGTTCAATTCTAAAAGTACCCAATAAAATTATAGAAAACCATTAAAATCTCCTTTAAAACCCCTTCAGTCCAAGCCGGCCAGGCAAAATAGCCATGTTTTAAGGCCACAGCAGAAAGAGCGAAGGTCAGGGGCCACCCAGAGCTCCAGGGGGAGCTGATTACACAGGGCAGGTGCACCCACAGAGAAGGTGCACTCCCTAGGGGTTGCCAGCTGACATTGTCTGGCCGACGGCACCCCAAGGAGGCCCTCCCTGTGAGAGCACACCGGGCGATGGGGAGCTGTCACTGGATGCAGATGGTCCACCAGATACCCCAGGCCTAAGCCATGTAGGGCTTTATAGGTGACAACCAGCAACTTGAATCTCACCCGGAGGGCAACTGGTAGCCAATGCAGGTCCCGCAGGAGGGGTGTAACATGAGAGTGTCGGGACACTCCCATCACTACCCACGTGGCCGCATTCTGCACCAGCTGAAGCCTTTGAGTGGTCTTCACGGGCAGCCCCATGTAGAGAGCATTGCAGTAGTCGATCCAGGAGGTGACGAGTACATGAGTTACTGTGTGTAGGGCATCACGGTCCAGGTAGGGGCACAACTGGTGCACCAGACGAATCTGGGCAAATGCCCCCCTGGCCACAATCATAACATGATCTTCCAGAGTCAGCCATGAATCCAGGAGGACCCCTAAATTGCACGCCCTATCAACAGGGGACAACATCTCACCCCCTATGACCAGCGATGGAATATTCCCATGGAACCGAGATGCCGGTACCCACAGCCACTCCATTTTGGCAGGGTTGAGCTGAAGCGTCTTCCTCCCCATCCAGAGCCACACCACTTCCAGGCACCAGGACATAACGTCAAGGGCATCACTGGGCTGATTCGTGGTGGATATAAAAAGTTGGGTATCATCAGCATACTGATGATACCCCACCCCAAAACCACGGATGATCTCCCCCAGTGGCTTCATATAGATGTTGATTAGATACTATATAGATTAGATCATATAGATTAGATACTATATACAGTATCTAATATCGATCTATTTGTTCAGAGTTGTTCAAAGATCAGTGACAGTTATACTACATTAAGAGATGGGGAACAGACAGTTTGGATCTTATCTCGCTTTCATTTGGCAACTTCCAGGGACCTAGAGACTCTTTCATCAGACAGGTGCCTTCTTGTGTAGAAATTTTAAATTAACTTTAGAATTTTATAAGGCAAAAGGAAATAAAATGGATTCTATGTGTAAAAACAGCAGTGGGCAATAGATTCTCTGGTGCCTGTATCACGCTAGATATAGTCAAGCAGCATCTGGAGTATGTTACTTAGTTTGAACTGAAATATATCTGACCATCTCACAGTGATACTGAAGAATAAAATTTGTACTGCCTTGTCTTCCTGATCAACTAATCCATCTTTCTAATATTATTACTGCATTGCTTGAATTGTCTATGAACCAGCGATGAAATCTGGCTGGATCTATCCAACTCGCAAAAACTAGTAGCACTGGCGGTGGTAGGCTATGCCCACAAGCCAGGAAATCATTATGTCCCATTTTTGACCCTCTGCGCATGCACAGAAGAGGCATGCTCCCGTTCCCAAACCAGAAGCTAAGGTAAGTGGATTTCACCGCTGCTATGAACATAACTTTATGGAAAAAAAGATCTCCAATCCAAGTGTGTTTTCTTTAATTTGCTCAGATGTATCTATAAAAAGAAGCCAGAGGAGTTGAATAATAGCGAGTTTCCTTACTGTGGCTCCTTTCTTTGGAGAGACATAAAGTAACTCCTTGAATGTAAACATCTCCCACACAAAAAGGAAATTAATCTGTTTATATATGGCTTTTCTAATGGTGAAGCAAAAATTCAAATCTATATTTAGCTCAAACAAAGAAGGTACTGAATTCATGAGTATTTTGATTGTTAACAACATTATATCACCTTTGAATTCATCATATATTTAAAGGATTTATGCCTCTCTTATCTTCCTTATAAAAAAGAACAATTGAATTCACTGACCTTGATAGATAATGAATGTTTAGGAAACATTTGGTTCATATCACAAGGCCCATAATTTTGGGTTAAAGCTGACATTGCTATTCATCCCAAACACAAAGAGGATGAAAAGAAAAGCTAAAAGTTTCAAAGAAATGACTCACTCTCCTGGAAGAATCTCCTTGTATCTTCTGATTACTGTTTAATTTCTAGTTTAGGCAAAAAATTAACAGACCTAGTTCTTAGTGGAAGTATATATAAATTATCCTATAGGGTCAGCCCAAGACCCATCTTAGTCCAGCAACATATTTCTCATAGTACAGGTAGTCCTTGACCTACGATGGCAATTAGGATTGGAAAAAAGTATGACCATATCACTCAGCAACACAATCCCTGCAGTCCTGGTTCCCATTGTTAATTAATCCATAGTCAAGGATTAGGCAACACAACTTTCTGCTATCTTTCCACAACCAAAATTAGTAGGCAGGTAAGTGGCTGCTGTTGGATCACGGAGTGAAATAATGGTTATGCAGAGGGGTAGGGAAGACATGGTGAACATGTGATGTTCAAGAGGATGGGTTATGGATTGGGACAAAGGAACAGGGGCATGCAAGGGTACAGTTCATGCCAGGGATGGTGTGCAAGGGTGTAGGAGGTGCATAATTGCCAGTGTGATGTGAGTATAGAGGGACTGAGGCAGGGTGCTCGAGTAGAAGAGATTTATCTTAGTAACTTGCAATCTTCTCTGCCAGCTTCCCGATTGACTTTCTGGAAAAGCCAGAAGAGAAGGTTACAAATAGCAATCAGTTGATCACAGGGTGCTGAAACCCGTCATAAGTGTAAACTGGTGGCCAGATCACAATCACATAACCACGTGGGTGCTGTGATAGCCAAAACCCCAAAGATACAATATAATCACTATTCAATCAGCAACTTCAAATGGCTGGTGAACAAATGGTCATAGTTTGAGGGCTACCTGTAACCAACCAGATGTCTCCAGAGTTCTTGCAACTCTGGACGGAAGGGAACTCAGTAGCATCTCCTAGCACTGTTCCCCTGCATTGGTATTTGGAGGTATGCTATCTCAGACTAGCAGATAACATCAAGACTAATAGTCCCTTATAGATCTGTCTTCCATGGATTTATCCAATAACTTTTTAAAGGCTTGTGATAATTGGTTGCCACAAGTCTTTAAGGTTAACCACCGAAGTCCAATGCTCCTACGGAAAAAGTAACTGTGGGAAAATGTCTAGTTGTCACACGTATGCAAAATGTAGTTCATATGGTTGTTTGAAATTATTATGTGGAGTACTATTTTTCACTCAAAGTCACAAATGTTATTGGATATTGGTAATTTATTTCAGTATTTAGAGTTTTCCAGTTTATTGGTATTGATTGGGATCTCTGACTGAAATAGACACATTAATATTAATATATTAATACAGTATAAGCATTAGAAAGGGTTATCCAAAAGGAGATTCAATCCCTTGTTCTCTCAATAGTCTTTTTATGTATTCTTAAATCCAGACTTTTTGTGCTTAGAAAACTAGTATAATAATGCCTGTAGAGAAGTGCCACAAATTCAAAATACACGTCAGAAAGTCAGTTGTAAACAAAGAAAAAAAGTAGCAACCTTTTTAGGCACATTTAATATTCTCTCTTCAGTAATGTTAAGGATCAGAAGCTATATTTCTCCTGAATATCAAAATCATCTAATGATTAAAGGTGTGAAAAAAAGATCTTATATATTTTATTGAACTGGAAGAGTTTACTTGGCAGCCCCACTAGAAAAAAGGAATAAAAAGTTCTTGCTAATCCTTCAAATTATTCCAGACAAGAACAACAATAAATACTAGCTATGTCTTTATTGTAAGGTTACTTGCAACTCTGAAAGAATTCCTTCCTGCTTCTCACTAAAATATCTGGAAAACTAGTGAGGGTTCCTTCTGAAGCACTTTCCCTGCCCTTTCAGCTTCTGTGGATTGAGATACCTTTTGTATGACAGTGGTCCAGGTCAGGGGTCTCCAACCTTGGCAACTTTAAGACTTGTGGACTACAACTCCCAGAATTCCTCAGCCAGCTTTGCAAGTTGAAGTCCACAAGTCTTAAATTGCCAAGGCTGGAGACCCCTGGTCCAGGTTGTACCTCTTCCTCCTGCCTCCTAAGCTCATTCCTACATTACACTCCAGTAGTTAAAGGAAAAAAAACGTAAAATAGGAATTAATAATGTTCACACTGCAGATATGTAACGTGGGATCCCTGAGGGCCGTTGCTGAATTATTGCTTTTCATTTGTTGGTAAATGTCTTGGTTTGGGGATGACTACGAAAGCAGCTAAATTTGATGATGACAGCAAATTCCTCAAAATGGTCAAAAATTAAGAGATGATGAAAACTTACAAAAAAGATCTTAAGTAAATATTAGTCTAGGGTTTCAAGACAGGCCATAAAGTGGGAATCCATGAGTTCTTGTCCCACTTTAGCCATGAAAGCCAGATAGGTGACTTTGGGTCAGTTACTGTCTCATAGCCCAAAACACCTCACAGGGATGTTGTGGCGAAAATAGGAGGAGAAAGGTGTGTTAGATATGTTTGCCTCCTTGAGTTATTTGTAAAAAAATAAATAAATGTGGGATATTAATAAATAAATAGGATTATAAAGACAAGTGGAGTTCATTGAAAACAAATACCAAAATAAGTCTAAAAAGTCACACAAATAATAAAGACTAAAGAGTCTCACCTGGTCCATTTTTAAGACAAATTCCACACTAGGAATTTTTAGTGGAACACAAAACACAACTGCCGATACTTTACTGCCCTTTTTTAAAAGCCTAGGTTAAAGCCATGCTTGGTGTACAATTTTATTCCCTACATTTTATAAAATGAATTGTAAAGCTATATAACCCATAAGGGTAGGGAGCGGGAACAAAGAAGGCCAATCAAAATGATTGGAAGGATAGAAGAATGTGCAAAATGTATAAAGTGACTGTAAAGTAGAGTGGAGTGACTGGTACTAACAAGAAAGTAATCAGCATAAGTAGATGAATAAGCAAGATTACTAAATTATATAGATACTGGATTTTCATTAGTTTTGTGATAAAAGAAACTAGAAGAGCTATTTGATTTTGTTAGGGCTTGTTATAACTTTTATTATTTTCACTGAAGGAAGCTGTATGGAAGCATGCATGATTTAAGAGCTGTTAGTATCTGTTTAAGATATCTTTTATCTGTCCATGTTGAAGGAGGATGTCGATTAGACCATGGTAGCAAAACATAAGAAAAATAACTTAGAGCAGCTGGGAGCACCATCTTTACTTCTTTACTTGCAAAAGACTTCAACTTATTCAATAGCTATGCTTTTGAGAGTGTGTGCTGACTACAACAAATGTTGTTGACAGAGATTTGTCAGGCACAGTGAATGATACTTTTGCTTTGGGGGGAGATTGAATTTTCAAGGCCTTTTTAAGGCATTGGTAGGTTCAAGCTTATAGAAAAAAGTATCCATCAAAAAGCCTGACCAATTTAATTCTTTATGATGAAAGATTGGGGAAATTAATGAAGGATGCAATGTGATGAGAGCATCTAAATGTGAGCAGGCTATCATTTGGAAGGGTCAAGCATAGCTCTTGGAGAAAATGCCCATGGAAGAAAGGAAAAGAAGTAAAAGAAATTGGAATCAAAGTAGATAAACTGTTGAAAGAGAAAGTAAAATTTCTGTATGAAAAGTATTAGGAAATAAATTAATTTTCCAGCAGCATAATGAAAAGTCTGCATGAGGAAAGAGGTTGTGAAAGCTGCTTAACATGGAGTGCAAAAATATATGTTACAGAATGCTACAAAATTAGATAGTGTTATGCTACTGGGAAGTATGGAATAGGATGTCTGATGGAATTATTGAAGTGAAAAAATACATATAAGAGAAAGGTTCATGCAAAAAATTAGAATGTGAGAAAGACCATCTATAATGTGCATGGCTAGAAAAAGATGGTTGCCAAGAATATAATAAAAAAAAGTAATGAAACTATTGGGATTAAAAGAAATAGGCAAGGGCAGAGCAATTTTAATAGAAACAAATAGTTTGAGAAATGGGGGAAAGAGGAAAGAAGTAGCTTTGTTTGTCAACCCTTTGAGGTAGCCCAAGTCAAGAAATTTACTTCAGGGGGTCCAATGGTACTTTATTTTTGTAGGGATATAGTAACAGAATGTGAACTTTCACTGACTTTTTAAGTATAACAAGGTCAAAGTGGAACTGTTCTGTTTGTCATGGTTTTTACTTGCTCAAAACTGAGTAATAATTTCTCTTCTCCCACCCAGAACATGTTGAGGCCAAAACTAAATTTTTCTATACTTGTTCTTGTTTAGCAAAGCGAATGGAATTTAAAGTAAATACAATGAAATTAATTGGATGAAATGGGTGAAATGATGCTAGAAGAATTATTTTGTGTAGGGATAATGAGTTTATGTCAAAGAGTAGGACTGAATTAAAAGTGATATGTGTTAGAACCCAAGAAAAGAAATTCATAAAGGTAAGAATGTTGACCTATAATAAAGTTTCAGGAATAGAAATGATTTAAAATATGGGATGTAGGTTTCTTATGAATTAGCTGTTTGGTTTAGCATGTGTATAAAGACTGTATTTCCAAAATAGACTTTATGGTTTTTCTGTCCAAAGAGAAAAGTATCAATGGAGAATACAAAACTACAGAGGATTAGTTTGCTAAGCTATCTAGGGACAACATTTGCTAGAATTCTTAAACTGAGCAAGCAATAAAGCAAAGTTATGTGAGGTGCTCTTGGTTGTTTAACTTACGGACAAATGTATACTTCATGCTCAAATGACATCAGAGATGCACAGTTGACAACATGAATGAGCACATACTTTGGTAGACAGATAGTACGCAATTGTTGGCTAAGAACCCAAATAATTTGCAGTGGATGTTAGACAGACTATACCGTGGTGGCAAACCTATGGCACAGGTGCCACAGATGGCACACAGAGCCATATCTGTGGGCTCACAAGTGTTGCTGTAGCTCAGCTCCAGTGCACATGTGTGCGCCGGCCAGCTGATTTTGGGGCCTTCTGGTCCCACAGGAAGTTGGCAAACAGGCTGTTTCCAGCCTTCAGAGGGCCTCCAGGGGATGGGGAAGGCCGGTTTTGCCCTCCCCAGGCTCCTAGAAAGCATCTGGAGCCTCAGGAGGGTGAAAACAAGCCTACCGGGCCCATCGTGCCATCACGTGCTAAAAGGACTTGGGGGGGTCATAAGCGCATGCACGGGGGTGAGATGCATTGAATTACGGGTGTGGGCACGTACATGGGCATCCCCACACTCCTCACGCTTTTGGCACACAATGGCAAAAAGGTTAGCCATCACTGGAATATACTATGTAATAAGGAAGACAGATCAGAAAATTAATATATCAGAACCTAAGATAGTTTGTGTTTACATGAATTATTGTATGTTATAATGAGAAAGGGGAATCCTATAGATGAATCTATGTATCATGGTAAGATATTTGAAGATAGAAAAATGGATAGAAAAATATCAAAATATGCAAAATGCCTACTGCAAGGAACAAATGTTTGTCAAAAGAAACAAAATTGTCTTTTGGTATCTTTTATTGTATAGAAATGAATGTTGCATATGTCTGGAAAAGCAAAGATAAGTACAATGTGAATTGTTTACTTGGAAATGTGTAATAAAACAAGAAGAGCTAACAATGCATGAATGGATGAATGTAGTCTGAATACAAAAGGGGGCAACCTGTTTGAAAGAAGTAACAGGAATGGTTTCAAAATACAGAAAATCATATTACTTAGCATTTTTAAAAGCTTAACTTGATCCAAAATATTAAGAGTTTCCCAGTTAAAAGGGTTGTCTACCAGCATTCTATCTTGTACAGATATCAACTGGCACTCAAAAGACAAACCGTCCTTAATCTTCCAATACATGGATGGTCAGCCTTCCATGTAGACCAGGCAAGGAACACAACACAACAAAATGAATTAATTCTATTTTATTGTAGGATTGAAATCTTGCAAGTCTGAAAGTAAAAACCTCCTACCTTTTTTTTAAAAAAAAAACACCATCTGGTAAATTAGGGTTCTAAATTTGTTTCTCTACCTGTTATTCAGCTGAAGGTTCGCCCACCATTCTCCAGGCAGCATTCCCTCATTTCCTAAGATCATTGCCACATATTGCTATATGGACAGTCAAATCACAATTTCAACTGGGAAACTGTTAACATTTTAAATCAAGCCATATCAAAAAATGCTAGGGAATTCTTAGAAGCTTGGTATTCTGGCAAAGCCATGGTAGACTGAAGACAGCTCCCTTATCAGTGGAGCCAATGACCACAGCAAAATAAAGGGCTGGCAAACAAATCAGGGCTTGAAATCCCACTATGGGTAAAGGAGAGAAACTGAGATGAGCACTTCCCACAGAGCCTGAGATGAACACTTCCCACAGAGGATTCAATTTTTTTTACTATGGATTCTGTGGGCATGGCTTGGTGGGCGTGGTATGGCATGGCTTGGTGGATGTGGCAGGGGAAGGATACTGTAAAATCTCCATTCCCTCCCCACTCCAAGGGAACGTTACTGCAAAATTCTCATTTCCTCCCGATCAGCTGGGACTCAGGAGGCAGAGAACAGATGGGGGCGGGGGCAGTCAGAGGTGGTATTTACCGGTTCTCCGAACTACTCAAAATTTCTGCTACCGGTTCTCCAGAACTGGTCAG
>JANHZT010005814.1:0-14652 GCA_032468215.1 Stegonotus admiraltiensis | reverse complement strand
TGGACCCCCACTCCAGGAAAGCTTCTGGTCCTATTCGGGTCCCTTTGAAATAAAGATGAAGTCTTTGCTTTGAAACATACTAGACTCTCTTGTTTAAAATTGAAACAATCTTAAAAGTTTTTTAAAAGTCAGATGATGAGTAGGTGACTCCGGGCCAAAGAGAGCCCTCCCGTGCAGGGCAGAGCTGGCGTGGGTGGGGAGGTCAAGTCTCCTGAATGACATCTCTTGCAATGCCCTTCTTGCTCCTGTAGAGAATTTGACAGGGGCGGCCTTGGCGCTTGGGAACGGGACAGCAGCCCCAGAGCCGGAAATGGCCCGTATGAACGGCTGGCTGATCTGCAAGGAGCAGGACGAGATGCTGAACCTGGCCTTCACTGTGGGCTCCTTCCTTTTAAGCGCCATCACCTTGCCCCTGGGCATCGTCATGGACAAGTATGGGCCACGCAAGCTGAGGCTGCTGGGCAGGTAGGCCAGGGTGGGAATGCTCGGGGCCAAAGCACAGCCGCCCGCAGCCCTCCGCACCAGGCAGAGCTTCCCTCCCTTCCCAGTTGCCGGGCAGGCCCTTCCCTCGCAACCGGAGCCTACGAGAGAGGGAGAGTCACTTCATCCACGTGCCAGGGAGGGAGATCCACCTGGCTTCTCTGGGGGACTGTTGCTAATGTCTCCCGAGCACAGGGCCAGAGGTCAGTGTGGCTGGCAGGAGGGCAGACCTTTGCTTTGTCTCCCATCGGAGGTTCTTGGCCTACTCGGGCTTTCTGAGAGAAAACATCTTGCTTCCTGGACCCTATTCTGTGCCCTGTTCAGGGGGAAGAGAATCCCCCCAAACTCTGGGGTGGGAAGGATGCTGGCACTTGAGGTTCCTGGGGTGGGAAAGGGAGCGTGGAGAGATGGCTCTGGTCCTTGGCTGGTGGCTTCCTGCATCATCGGGGTGGGTGACCGGCAGCTGGGCAGGGGAGGCTTTGTCTCTTGGGCCCTGGCTTAGAGCCTCGGTCGAGGGGAGCCTTTCAAAGGCAGAGTGTGGGGGAGGGGAGGCCTGTTATGGGTTTGAGGGGCCTGGGGATCCGATCCGGGGGACTGATGGGCCTCCCCGTGTGCCTTTGCAGTGCCTGTTTTGCAGTCTCCTGCGTGATGATCGCCTATGGGGCGAGCAACCCGGACTGTGAGTGTGACCGTGGGCGCTCTGGGGAGAGGCTGGGCAAGGGGGCACGGCTTCTCTGTGGGGGGAGGCAGGGAGCATTACCCAGTGGGGGGCTGGGGGACAGGCAGGGCACCACGCCAATCATCCATTCTGCGCGCCCACCTTGGGCTCCTGGCCTAGCAGGGTGGTGTTTGAGTACTTTCTCCCTCTGCCCCAGCCCTGTCGGTGCTGATCTTTATCTCGCTGTCGCTGAACGGCTTTGGAGGGATGTGCATGACCTTCACATCTCTCACAGTAAGTGCCAACTTCCCTGGTGGGCAAGGTGAGCCCTTGCGCCACCTTCCATGGGCACCAGTCTTGCCCCAGATTGGTTTCGTGCCTGCCCCCCCAGCACTCACACTGGAGGGGATTTGTGGGGGGGCTCCTTTGCCAGATGGGGGCTCTGTGCCCTTCCTGAATGCGTAAGGAAGGAGGGGAAGTGCCTTCTGTGATGGGCGCAGCCTTGACTCTGGGCTCTTGGCAACCCTGTGCGTATCCGCCTGAGCTGAATGGGGGCCAGGAGAGTCCACTTGCCTGGCATTGGGGTGAACTCCCTTGCTCTTCCCTTAGTTGCACCTCAGCTCATTTTGGGGAGCTTAGAAGGATGCCGTTTCCAAGCCTTCTGGGTCAGATCCAAAAGCTGCCCCCTCCCCTCCACAGGGCCTCCAGTCCAGCCTTGCCAAAGGTGTGGAAGGTCCGGGAGGGATGCTCCCCTTCCCCTTTTCCTCCCAAATTGTGGCTCTAGGGTCTTCTCCATCACCCACTGCTTCCCTACAGCTTCCCCTGCTCCAGGCAACCGTGGAGAGCCTTCCTCTAGGCAGCCTTGTTTGCCCTTACACCTTTCCTCCTGCCTCCCTCCCTCCCTTCCCAGCTGCCCAACATGTTCGGGGATCTCCGCTCCACCTTCATTGCCCTCATGATCGGCTCCTATGCCTCCTCGGCGGTGACATTTCCAGGGATCAAGGTAAGTGGTGGTGGTGGAACTGTGGGAGGGTGGCTGTGCAGGCTGGGAATGGGAACCCAGTTCCACTCTTTCCCCTTGGGGACTAGAAAACATCTCCCAACTCCCTTCCCCCCTGGGGTCACAAACTGCCCGTGGGACTGGAGTTTGTGCATTTCTTTATCCAACTGAGATGGTGCCAGTTGATTCTGGTTGGTTCACAGCACAACGGTAAAGCCACCCAGGAGCCCATAAGAGGAATGGGGTGGTCAAGAGGAAAGCCAGTCAGACACCCACCAAGGGAGCCCCCGCACCCAAGGATTTACAGGATGCCCTCAGGATGGGAGCTGCCCAGATCTCAAGGGGCCCTCATTCCAGAGGGCAAGGCCTGCACCAGAGAAGGCATCCCAAAGATGGATCCCACAGCATGTGCACCTGTTCAGTCTGAGCTGGCCAGGCAGGTGCCACTGGGGATAGGCAGCACCTCAGATAACCAGGCCCCATGTCAGCCCCACCAGTTGGACCAGACCGAGAGTCAGCTCCACAGGAAGGCTGCAGCTGCCTTCTGCGAGGGGGGCTCTAACACCAGCCGCCCATTTTTCTCCTGCTTGACCTGGCCGCTCTCCATGGAGATTGCCATCCCTGCTCTCTGCATGAGGTCGTAACCGGCTCCTTAAATCCTACCCAGAAGCAAACTGGGAACCAGAGCAGCTCACCTACCAAGAGATGCCCATGGCTGTTCTGGACCAAGCTTCTGAGTGGTCTTCAAGGCAGCTCCCTGTAGAGCGCATTGCAGTAGTCAAGCTATTAGGCAACCAGGGCAAGTCTCCTCAAAGCCACCCTCCCCAATCTAGGAATAGGTGCAACTGGCACCCCAGATGAAACTACAAAGCACAGTTGGCTGCAGCTGCCACTGCTCATTGAGTAGGAGCCCTGAGTCCCCCTCCCCCGATGCAGAAGTGATGCCCCATCTGAGGCCAGAGGTGGCAAGTGCCCAGATCTAGGTGGGCCCAAGATCTGCACCCTCTCTGTAGATAGGCTGCACGTCAAACGGCAGGAACGAACACAGGATGGCACCTGGACAAGTGAAAGCCAAATGCTTGATGGAATTTAATGCACACCTGCACTCACTCACGCATGCACACACTCACTCCTCCTTTGGCATGCTTACTGAAAGTTGTGTTGCGAATGGCAACCCATTTCTGCCCTGTTTTGTGGAAGCCGTGTGGTATTTCCAGGAAAGGGAAAGCTGTGTGGAAAACACAGCTGTTTTTTCAGCCCCAGAAGTTGGCCCTGGGCACAGCTGCCACCCCCCTGGGGGGGATGGGGGAAGGAGGGGGGGTGCTTGGTTGCCCTCATGGAAGGGTTTGGGGGAGTGGCCAGGCAGCAGCCCAGGCCCACCAGGAGGTGGGAAGGGAGCTGAGTTGCTTTTGGCCCATGGCCTGGCGCTGAGTTGAGGTCCTCAGCCTGGTTGATGGGCTGGGCAGATCTCACCTGGCACAGGCAAGGCAGCTCAGTGGATGGATTTCAGTGGGCAGATGGCCTGCAGGCCCTCTTGGAGGACGGCTGACCAAAGGACCGCCTCCTTGTTTTCATGGGGGTCGTGTTGCAGTGCTCGGGCTGGCAGTTGGAGCCCATCCGAGGCACATCTCCATTTTCTCCTCCTACCTCAAGAGCTTCAGGGGGCCGTCCAAGCCCACCATGGGCTCCCCACAGAGCCTATGGATGCCAGAGGAATTGGCCACCTCAAATTGAACCCTAACCCCACTTAAGCCACATCCGGTCACTATGTGCATGCCTGTCCTTAACCTAAAGGCCGTCTCAATGGGAGGGCCCAGCTTAGAGCTGCTGTGATGCCTTGCCCTGGAGGCCTCAAGTGGCCAATGGGGCTGACCCCTAGGGGATCTCCCCACTAATCCCCCCCCCAGGAGCCTCAGGTCGACCTCTCTTCAGCCTGAACCAGGAGCTTCTTCCCAAGTGCTGCTCCTGCTCCCCAGGTGATCTACGACCTGGGTGTCTCCTTCATCCTCATCCTGCTGGTTTGGGCTGGCTGTGCGGGCCTTGTCTTCTTCAACTGCTTCTTCAACTGGCCCCTGGAGCCCTTCCCAGGCCCCGAAGACATGGACTATACGTGAGTGGCTCAGGGCAGGAGTCGCCGAGCTGGGTGTGAAAGGGGCCCTGCGTTGCCGGCCTGTCTGAGGTTCTTTCAGCCCCTCAAGTGGTGAACATGGGCGGAGCTGTGCCAGGCAGCCCCCCTTTTGCCCAGCTGCCCAGGAACTCGTGATCCAGTTGGGCCCTTTTGGGGAACGGGTGCCAGGGCTGGTTTTCCCATGCTGGCTTCTGCTCTTTGCAGCCATTGATTCCCCCCACCCCCCACCCCGCCAGGCTGTGGCCTCCCTCACCTTTCACAGCTGGGAATGCCCCTTAAGAGGGAGGGTCCTTGGCAAGGCCAGATGTGCTCACCTGGCTCCCAGGACCTGTTGGGTCTGGGGGCCAAGAGCCAGCAGGACTGATCTCTCTGCTGCCCAGGGTGAAGATCAAGTTCAGCTGGCTGGGCTTTGACCACAAGATCACCGGGAAGCAGTTCTACAAGCAGGTGACCACAGTCGGCCGCCGCCTCAGTGTGGGCAGCTCCATGAAGGGCAACAAGGAGGCCACAGCCCTGCAGGACGGCAACAAGCTCTGCTTCTCCACGGTGGACCTGGAGGTGAAGTGTGAGCCAGACAGTGCAGGTGAGGAGCACGCAGAGGGGGCATGGCTGGCCCCTCCTGCCAGGAGCTGCTGCCGTGCCAATGGGATGGGAAGGTTGGCAGGCCACTGCTGTGGCATGGCTTTTGCAGAGGGGGCTCTCCATTGGCTAGCCCCTCCCTGGAAGACAGTCATCTTGGAACACCCACCCCAAGAAGCCAACCCTGCCTGTTTCTCCTGCCTGCAAGAACTGGGGTGCCTTGGGAGTCCCTCTGCCTGCACCTCCCTCTCTGCCCCTGGCCCTGTGGGTCTGGTCTGGTCTTGGGGGCCAAAGGGCAAGAAGTCTTTCCTGTGCAGGAGCCTTTCCCTGGCCTCAGTGAGCCAAGAAGAAGGGACTGCAAGGAGACATTTCCCTTCTGGTTTTATACAGTAACAGACTCTTGGGTTGAAAACGCTGCCCCTGGGGGTTCCCTTCACGAAGGGCGGGGGTGGCCCTTAAAAGGACACGGCCCAAAGCTTTACTGAAGTGGGTGGAGGTGACCGCTTGGACAACTGGCTTCACTCCCTCAGCCAGTGCTGAGACCTTGGACCAGGCAGCCATCTTACGGGGTGGCCCTGGGGCCCGGCCAAAGTGAGGCTCAGCTGGTGCTCTAGGCCCAGGAGAAATGGCCGGCCAGCTGACCAGTGTTGGGATTCCGGATTGTGCAGATCTCCCAGCCCTGTTTGTGGTGACTCCTGGAGAAAGCCTGATGGATCTTTCCTTTCTTCTCCCCTGCCCACACCCTTTGCCTCCCGCAGCTTCCCCATCCTTCATGAACAGCGTCTTCAGCCCCATCCTGCTGCTCAGCCTGGTCACCATGTGCGTCACGCAGCTGCGGCTCATCTTCTACATGGGGGCCATGAACAATATCTTGGCGTTCCTGGTGGAGGGCGACCTGGAGACAGGTGGGGGCCCTCTTGTGTCCATGGGAGACCCGCATTGGGGCCTCGGGGAGCCTGGCTTCCATCTGGCTGACCCCCCTGGCACTCGGAGGCTGCCTCAGGGGCTGCAGTGATCTGTGGGGCTGGCCACGGGAGAGCGGAAGAGCCCCCGCCCCCAGCAACGTCTGATCAGAGGCGTTCAGTCTGGGGGGGGGCGGGAAGCATGGGAAGCACATCAGAAGGGGACCCTCCCTAGTTTTCTGGAGGATAAACAGTGAGGAGGGGAGAAATGCAGTAGTTCAACTGGGTCTGCTTCCTATTTGGACTACCTTGCAAGGCTGGCCGTTGCTTTCCGGCTGCTGGTCCTTCACGCACCAGCCAGGCCCTTCTCCGAACCAGCGAGGCTGGGCCTGAATTAGCAGACACCCCAAATCCTGAGCGCAGCCCTTCTTGGGCTTCACTCCTCGGACATCTTGGTGGCTACCCTGGTGGGCACCAGTTGGCGAAGGAAACAGATGCAGAACAGAAGGGGCCCAGAAGGCCTTCAGGCAGCCACAGCACATTGGTGCTCCGCTTATGTCTGAAAGAAAGCGAGGTGGGCAGGGGCTTCCCCAAGGGTCCCTCTCACCCAGATAGCCCTGCGCTGCCTGCTGGGGACCAGATGCCCCCCTTCCCCCCCCCTCCACGGCAGAGGCTGTTTTGCAAAGCAGACAGGCGCTGGTGGCTCTTGTGGTGCTCCTTCCAGCCGTGTTGCCATGACAGGCAGGGTGCTGGGAGCCTGGGCTACGCTCCACTGCTCCCTGGGGGATCCGAGGGGGGGGCACCTCAGCCAGTGGGTCAGAGGGGCCTGTTTGCCCCCTGAAAAGCAGAAGAGCAACAACAGGGAGAAGGAGGAGGCCGCAGACTCTGCGTCAGGCCCCTATTTATAGCTGCTGGAAGGAAGCCAGGAGGAAGGGAGAGGTTTGCATTAGGAGGAGCAGCACCACCACCACTGTGTCATTTGCACAACAGGCTGAAACCATGCATGCCTCTTGCGTAGCGACAGCCAGTTTGGGCCTGTTAAATCTGGAATCCCTTGAAGCAGGAATTGGCCCCAGTGTTTTCCCGGAGGGAGGGAGGGAGGGAGGGAGGAGAGAGCAGTGGTATTGAGCCAGGGAGGGCCTTGCCCATGGGAGACCCCCTACTCCGGTGCCTGGCTCCCCCAGGGCCTCGTGGGGCAGAGCTTTCGGAGGCCTTGGGGGTGCCCGGCCATGGGCTCAGGGCCTACTGTGACCTGGGGGGCTGGCCCCAGCCCCTTCTCAGCCCCAGCCCTGCCTGCTTCCTGGCTCTGCCTCTCCAGAGAGCTGGCTTGGGTCGCCCTCAGCCAGGTAGGGGGCAATGCCCTCTCTTGCCACATTCACTGGGCTGTGCAGCTCTGCCCTGGGGCAAAGACTGGCGGCCCCTAGCAGAGCCCGGACAGGTTGGGTTTGTGCTTGGCCTCCTGCAAGGAGGGCTCCGGTTGGGGGGTTTCTTGCCCCTAATGGGGCCTGCCCGCTTGTCTTCCAGTGGGGGTTTATGGCTCCATCTTTGGAGTCCTGCAGCTGCTCTGCCTCATGACGGCGCCGGTGATTGGCTACATCATGGACTGGAAGCTGAAGGAGTGTGATGACGGCCCTGAGGAGGCGGACAAGGGAGATGCCAGCCCCCCGTACGTGGCCAGTGGGTGGGGCAGCTGCAGGTTCCCTCCCTGCCAGCTGCGTATCCAACCTGCATTCCTTTCCCCTCTGAAACTTAGGAAAGGGGTGCCACTTCCCACACACCCTTGGCAGCTCATGCTGTGGGGTGCAGGAGTGTCACCTGCCACAGGGAAGGGCCCTGCCTGGGTGGGGAGGCCGTGAGGCAAGTGGGTCACTGGGCCGGGAACCACGGTGTCGTCATTGGGAGGCCTTGTTTGTCACGGACGGGCAGCCTCCGGCCCTTGAAAGTAGGGAAAGGGTCACTGGGCACCAGCTGGCACCGGAGCGGTGTGCAGGGAAGGAGCCCTCCTGGGCCCTGGAGGCTCGAGGGGTGGCAGCCCATGTGACCCTTCCTCCCACCTGCAGGGGTGAGAAAAAAAAGAGACCTCGGGACCGCCAGATCCAGAAGATTTGCAATGCCACCCGGGCTTTCGCTTTCACCAACGTGCTGCTGGTGGGCTTTGGGGTCACTTGCCTGATCCCCAACTTGCCTTTGCAGGTGAAGGAGGGGCATGTGGGCAAAGAGGCAGCTGGGCCTGGCAGGCATTTGGAGAAAAGGCTGGTCAGCTTGGCCCTGTGCTGGGGGACCCCCCTCTGCCTCCATTGGGGGGGGGGTGTCCCAGCTTCACTCAAGGCCTTGGAGGGCGGGGGTTCTGCAGGGGGCTTCCTGCTCTGAAGGCAGCCTCCCTGCTCTCCCTTCCAGATCCTTTCCTTCATCCTGCACACCATCGTCAGAGGCTTCATCCACTCGGCAGTCGGGGGTCTCTATGCTGCTGTGTAAGTCCAGCATCCACTCCTCAGCTGCCCATTGCAAAGTGGGTCACCCCGGTTTCTGGGTCATGCTTTCCTCCTCCCTGGGTTCCCTGCTGCATGGTTTTGCCTCTGGATATTGGCCGGCACCTCTGGGTGTTGCTCCAGAGCGGGTGTTGCCCGCCCCCACCTGCCTCCCGAGTATCTGATGGAGGCCGAGGTCAGCTCGGGCCAGGCTGCGTTCCTTGGGGAGCAAAACAACTTCCTCATTCCCCGCTGTTCCTCTGCCCCAAACTCTCAGTGCCCCAAGGAAGGCAGCTGAAAGACACTGAGGCACCCCCTCTGCCCCCCCCCAGGCCCATCTGCATCTTGCCCTGGAGAGCTTTCCTTGGGCCAGCTTTCCTTTCCTTCTTTGTCTCTCTCTCTTTTACACACACACGCACACACACGCACAAACGTACGCACAGCCTGGATCCAGTTGCTGTTGTGGCTGATGCTTGCCAGGGCTGACTCACATGTTTTTGCCCTGCTCAGACGCCTGTTATTAATAATATAACGCCTGATGGGACGTTTTGGGCCATGGGTCACGGAGGGCGTTGGGTGCAACTCCAAGGGTTGCTCAACCAAGAGAGGCTGAGACGGGCTTATCTGCCTCCCAGGCTCCTGCTCTATACCACTGGCCTTCAGCACTTTGTAATGGGGGGGGGGGTTTCCCTCCAGGAGAGCCCCCGAACCGGCCCCTGGTCCAGCCACCTCCTTGTTTACAGAGACTCAATCCTCCACTGTCACTCAACCCGACCTCCAACCCCCAGGGACCTGGCCAGAGGGCAGTTCAGCAGCTGCAGACATGTGGGTCACTTGCCCCTTCCCCTCCCCAGGTATCCTTCCACGCAGTTTGGCAGCTTGACTGGGCTGCAATCTCTTGTCAGCGCCCTCTTTGCCCTCCTGCAGCAGCCCCTTTTTCTGGCCATGATGGGCCCCCTGGAAGGAGACCCCCTCTGGGTAAGTGGTGCCGCTTAGGCTGGGGGTGCTGGCTGTTCAAGGATGTCCTAGACTGGCAGCCTTGGTGCCCGTGAGAAGGGGAAAGGGTGGAAAACAAGTCGTGCCTGGCAGGGTCTCCCTCCACAGCCAGTTCTGACTTCTGGGGCTCAGAGGGAGCTGCACCCCAAAAGGACTGTGCATGCCTGTGGCAGAGCTTCCTAGTCCCTGGGTGGCTGGTCCATCAGCCATGGAGCAACTGGGGCACTCGGCAGAGTAGGCCCAGTCTGGGGGCCTGGACCTTCTCCGGGGGGCGCAGGATATGTGCCCAGCCCATTAAAGCACACATCCCTGAGGGAGGTGCTTTGGAATCTCCCTTGAGGGTCCCTCCTGTTGCCTGGCAGTGCTGGGGAGGGAAGCCCGCCAGCAGCACCCCCTGCCCCACACCTGGAGCCTTTTGGCCTTGCGGTGGAAGCCAACCCTCCCAGGAGTCTGCCTGGTCACGGTCTAGGTGTCAGAGGCCTCCTGGACCGGCTCCCAGAGACCACGTGGGCTTTGTTTGTGCAGTGCAGAGAGCTGGCTGGAGTCGTACAGACTCCATCCGTCTTGGGCACGTGAGGAAGGGAAGGCCAACTCCAGGCGTCTGGACAGCCGCTCTCTTGGCAGCTGCCTCCGTCTTTGTTTGGCAAAACATCTCAGGGCCCTTTGGTGCAGATCTGGCCTGGCAGCCTCTATAGCCTGCTCATTCTCTCCCCCAGGCAAGACTTGCCCATTCAGGGGGGGAACACAAATGTGCCCCTCCCCCCTTCAGACAGGGGTCCAGGATAGGGAGGGTGTCCTGGTGTGGGGGCGCTCTGAAGCAGCCAGCCTCCTGGACTCGCGCAGCCTCCTTGATTCGCAGAGTCAAGGAGCGGATGGTCCAAGCATTCCTGTCCTTGGCAAGGGGCTGTACTAGAAGGCCTCCGAGGTCCCTTCCAGCCAGTCCCAGATGGACAAGGGCTTCCTCTCCTCATGCCATCTTCCTTTTCCCCCCACAGCTGCAAAACTCACAGGCAGCCCATTATCTGGCTGCGGGGTGGGGGCTGTGTAACCATGAGCCTGGCCCTCGGGTAGCGAAGAGCTGTTGAAACTGAGCAAACGTGGCCAAGGCCCTGGTCTCTCATCCTGGGTGGCTGCCCCCTTGGGAGAGAGTTGTGCCTGGCCTGGGCACCACAGGTGGCATGCTTGGCAGCCTGGGTCAGCAGGCAGTCGGGGCTCCAGGGCTGCTTGGCACCTGAGGGCCTCTGTTCCAGGGGAGGAGGGGAAGGGCAGGGGGTCCTTCAAGCAGAGGAGGCAGCTGTGGACTGAGCCGTCTCCAGGCCACCCTGTGGAGAGCCATCCCTCACCAGCGGCCCTCACTGCCCTCGCCCTCTCTCCTGCCAGGTCAACGTCGGGCTGCTGGGGGTGAGCATGCTGGGCTTCTGCCTGCCCGTCTACCTCATCTGCTACAGACGGCGCCTGGAACGGGCAAAGCAGCAGAAGCATGACGATGCTCAGCTCTTCCTCAAGATCAACGGCACACCCAGCGAGGAGGCTTTTGTCTAGAGACGTGTTTGTCTAGAGACTGGCTGGGGGAGGGCTTCTCCCCCACCCTGAGAAGCCCCCCAGCACAGCTCCCATCTCACGGGCCTTGCTTTGGATTCAAAAGCCACACCACCATGCCTCTTCCGTGGCACCACCCTGCTGTGGCCTCCCCTGCCCACAGTCTCTGGTGCTGGCCTCAGAGACACCTAACTCGATACGGGTCTTGGTTGCTTTGCGAAGGGAATGCCCCCTTGCCCCCGCCTGTTCTGGTGATCTAGCCCTTCCTGGCACACACCTGCACGACGCACGCACAAGCACACAGGCAATGGCTTGGTTTGTGTCTGTGCAGGACACAGACTCCAGCCTCCCCATCTGCCTGCCCTCCCATCCTGGGTGATGGCTTCCAGCCACTCCCCTGGTCATCTTGCAGGACCCTGCTGGTCCCTTTGGCCTCTGCAGCTGCTGGCCGAGGAGGAGCAAGGAGGGCATTTGGTTTGCCTGCATCTTGCACGGTCTTGGGGGGGATGTGGCCCCCACCTTCTCTGCAGATTGAGGACCAGCTTGACAAAAGCTGGGGGTTGCAGTGTCTTGTCCTCCCCCACTTTGGACTTTGTGGGGCATGACCCAAAAAGGGGCAGCTTTGCACAGGGTCGCACAGGCATCTTGGCTGCAGCAGGAATTAACCCCAAAGTCTCAAACATTAGGGGGTCTGGCAGACCGAGGCAAGGAGACGCCCAAATCATGACCTGGGCTGAAGCGCACCACCTCCTGCCCTGCCATCCCCTGCCCACATCTGGCTCTGCCAAAGGCAGGTTCAGCCTCCTGGCGCCTGGCACAGCAACTGCCGTCCTCTAGTGGCAGGAATACACATAGGTAGGGCATTGGTTCCCTTGCAGCAGCCATTGGGGCGGGTGGGGTGTGTGTGTAGCCAAAATGCCACAGGCGGATTGCACTGTCTTGTCTCAACATAAAAAACAAAAAAACAAAAACCAACCCAAAACACCACTCTACTTGGCCTTTGTGTTTTTTACTCTGGTAGAAAGTTTGGTCAAGGCATTCCCCTTGGAGACCGGAAGTGCTGCAGCAGAGGCTGGAGTGGCTCTGGGGCTGGCTACGGAGTCAGGACTGCTGGGCCACATCTTCCTTGGGCCCTTTCCGTGGCTGCACCTTGGGCTTCTCTGCCCTGCTTCCCTCCCAAAGAGCTAGAGGAAAAAATGGCCGGCTCCCAAAAGGGGGCTTCTTCCCTCTTGGCTCAACTGTAGCCTTGCTCATGCAGAGGAAAGAGGGCTGGACTTGCCCAACACTGTACCAGGGTTGGCAGCTTCCAGATCAGCTGCCAGGTCAAGCCATGGCACAGCTTGTTCTCCACAGAGGGCATGTGGAAGAAAGAAATGATCCCGCTCTGTTCTCGCATCTCCCACAAATGCTGAGCCAAGGACAGGCAAGTGCCCTTGAAGCATGTGCCAAGTGCCAGTGAGGCAGCAAACCCTGGTTTGGCCAGGAGGGAGGCTGAAGGCATGGAATCTGTAGCCAGGCAGAGGAAAAGGAGGCTGCAGGGAAGCAAACGGCCACCCTCATCGGCATTTCACTCTAATAGGGGCACACTGAGGGGCCGACAAGGCCAGAGGGTGCAGCATCTAATCTGGCACTGCCATCAAATTTGGCTGATGCTTCTCCCGGTGCCTTTAGCCAAGAGTGCCAGGAGGCCGGGCAGCATGGCTACAGCGGGCTCTTGCTAACCCATTGCTGCAGCCGTCACATTAATGCCTGGTGCAGATGGTTGGAAGGAGCGAGCAAGGAGAACGTAGGCCCCTGGGATCCCTGCTCTTGCCAGACCCAAAGGGGCGGCAGGCCAACCGCATGGGAGGTGACCTGTGGCAACCCAAAGGCAAGACTACTAACACAAAGGGGACGACTCAGGGCCCAATAGCTAGACCCCCCTCTGCAAGCGCCTGCCTGCCCGGCGCCTTGGTGGAGCAAATGGGGAGGACGGATGCCAGAAGAAGGCTCAGGCAGCCCTCTCACCCTGCCCTGCCCAGCAGTTGGCACCTGCTCTGTGCCCACCTGGTCCCTGCTGTGGCTCTCATCCACCTTAATCCCATAGCAGTCTGGAGTTAGATGCCTCCCGGTGCTCTGCCAGCTCACTTAGGAGAAGGACTTGTGAAACCGAAGGCCTGAGAAGCACAAGTGGGGGCAGTGAGTGGGTCTGGACTGCCTCTCTGGGGCAGCTTCTGTATGCAGCCCCCAGGAGAGGCAGGCAAGATGAAGCCCCTAAGCCTAAGCCTTGGGCAGAGGCTCAGCTGACCATTCTCTCTGGCTCAATTGGCCAAAAGGCTTTGCAGGCTTTCTGGAGGAGGGGAGAAAGCAGGCCCCCACCTAGTTGTTGTGCAGGGCCCAATCCTCCCAGTCTCTGCTCAGCACCCCATTGCTGAGGTGGGTGGAAGGTGGCCAAGAGTGTTCCAGGCTCAGAGCTTTCCTTGCCCCTTTGACAGCAGCCCCCTCTGCCTCTGCCACCCTTGTAGATGGCTGCATTGGCCCAGCCGGTTTCTCCTCGCCTCTGCTCACTTGGACCTGGAACCTCAGCCTCGTGGCAGGTGGTCCTCCAAAGGCCTGGCCCCCACAAGGGTTTGTGGGGTGCATAAGGCCTTCTCTTCTGGGAGACCCCCACACCCTGGCTTCTTCAGAGCTGTTTCCATGGAGATTGCTACAGTCCTAGAGCGGAAGCCATGCAGGGCCAGGCCATGGCCTCTTATGCTGCAGGGGGAGGGGGGGCTGTGCCAACCTTCTTACCCTGTGCAGAATTGCTTTCCCAGACAGGCCAGGAGAGGAGAACCCTGCCTGCTAAGGTCCCACCAATGGGTCTGTGAGTCTGGGGAGTTCTTTGGTGGGCTTATGGGCTGGCTTTTCTTTGGGACCTCAGGCCAGCAGCCTCCATGCCCCTTGCTATTTCCTCACGCAGCCACCACTCTAGGCTGGGAGAATGGGACTGTCCCAGAGACCTCGGGGGCCTCTGAACCTGAGAGAAACTTCAAAACATCTCTATGGTCATGGAGTACCACCCAAACCACTACACCATTGGAAGGGACTTGGAGGTCTTCTAGTCCAGTCCTCTGCTGAAACATTCCAATCCGGACAAAAGACTATCCAGCCTCTTACAAACCTCCAGTGTTCGAGCACTCACAACTTCTGAAGGCAACCCATTCTGCTGATCACTGTATTTTTTGGAGTATAAGATGCTCCAGAGTATAAGACACACATTAGTTATGGGGGAGGAAAACAAGAATTTTTTTTCTGCCTCTGCCTACCAGCATCCATCGGTATTATTCTGGCTAGCATCCTTGCAGCAAACATCAAACAGCCTGGCCAGCTTCAGCACGAGCAGCTGATTGGCGGTTGGATCAGCCTCCTGGAATATGGTCAATCAGCTGTTCCTGGCTTCAGGGATTGCCACACCCCATTGCCGCCTCCGCGTCACTTTTTTACCTCCACATGTTGCATTTTTGCCTCTGCACACTCTGTTTCAGACCCATTCCAGGCTGCTGGGATTGCCACAGCACATCGATGTTGATCGATGCCTCCGTGCATCACGTTCTCAGCCTCCGCACGCCCTGTTTTTAGCCTCTTGTGTGTTGCATTTTCAGCTGGTTCCAGGTGGTGGGGATTGGCGGCGGTAGCAGTGATCCCCACTGCCTGGAACCAGCCAAAAACATGACACGTGGAGGCCAAAAATGGGACGTGCGGAGGCCAAAATCACAATGCACAGAGGACAAAAATGCAACACGCAGAGGTGGCTATCGGCAGCGATGTACTGTGGCAATTCCTGCAGCCTGGAACTGTTCTAAAATGGAGCGTGCAGAGGCCGAAAACGCAATGCATGGAG
This sequence comes from Stegonotus admiraltiensis, assembly GCA_032468215.1. Taxonomy (NCBI): domain Eukaryota; kingdom Metazoa; phylum Chordata; class Lepidosauria; order Squamata; family Colubridae; genus Stegonotus; species Stegonotus admiraltiensis. Next base: position 40 of record JANHZT010005814.1, on the reverse strand, counting down.
GCCGAAAATGGCTGAAGGCTGGGGGATGGTGGGTGGGTGG
>JANHZT010005813.1:42164-53694 GCA_032468215.1 Stegonotus admiraltiensis | reverse complement strand
TGCACTGTGACTTGTAGCTTTGGGTTTTGAGGGGAAATTTCCCTCTTTTCCTGCCTTTTTCTTCTGTGTACCCTGTATGCTCTGTGGTTTACCTCATGATACTCCTGTTTGCCTGACTATCTAGTTTGCTGTATATATTGATATAAACTGTGTTTGTTTGTTTGTTTGTTTGTTTGTTTGTTTGTTTTTATTTATTTATTTATTTATTTATTTATTTATTTATTTAATATATATTTATATAAAACTATGTCAGCTTCTCTGACTCCATTTGGACACCCACTGCGCAATTCCCTGAGAAGTAGTCTTGTAATACGGGAGGAATTAATATATTGGACAGGTTGAGTTTAACTTCAGGCAAGAGAGCAGGGGTTAGGATTTTTAAAAAAATGCAGAGGAGTTTAAATGAAAGTGATAGATCTGGTCCTCTAATTTCCAATATGTATCAAATCATGCTGACTTTTCTGGCTGAACTAAGTGATCAAAAGTAGTAGAAGTATACCCATTGGAAGTTGCAATTTTCTTTAGGAATGAGACTTTAAAAATACAGATAGTTGTACTCCTATACTGATGTTCATCAAAGTACTAGAATATGGATTAAACCACATGTGTAAAAATTGGATTTTATGCATCTGGAAATAGGAGACAACACGCTGAAAATGAATGCTTGTATTCCATTCTTTCATACTTGCATATATGATATTGAGTGATGCAGAGAGAGGAAGATAGCTGATGTGCTTGGAAGCAACAGTGCAGGGAATCTACTGTTTTATGACTGAGTTCACACAACTTACTTGAATGGTTTAGAAATAACCTATGTCCTGGATATGTAAAATCTGTGAATTAAATATTTCTTTTAATGAGCAAACTTTTCATCCTCCAATCCTTGTCAATCTTGTTGTATATTCACAGTACCTGATATTTATTCAGGCTGTTTGGAGTGTTTTCAGATCTGTTCTGACTTCAGAATATTATGAATAAATGCATGTTTCTGTTTTAGTGAATTGAGCACTCACAGAAAACCACTGGCCAATCATTGCTTACTTCATCTAGCCAATAGTTGAGCATAGAAAATGGTTAGCCACTCAGGTCTCCTTTATAATTGAGTGTCTGTTCCCATTTCCTCTCTTAATTCCTTTAACTTTCCACAACCTAAACAAGAGATTTTAAAGGCAGCACAAGTCATGCCTAGATATTGGATTTCTGGTGGAGGTAAATCCATCTCTGGGGACAGTTGAGAATGTGGTAAAGACTGAAGAACTGATGAGTAGACTGATTCTTTAGAACCTCTCTGGATAAGGAGAGGATGAGAGATTGCCCACATCTGATTATGGCTGCTCCTTGTGAGGAGACTGCAAGCCATCAGTCTCCCATATGTTTGAGTGCTGGGAGAAACAGGACAGAGCTTTTTAAATTTACAGATTACAGATTAACAGAGTTGGAAGGGACCTTGTAAATCATCTAGTCCAAACAGGAGACCCTACACAATTATTGACAAATGGCAGTCCAATCTGTTCTTGAAAGCCTCTAGTGTTGAAGCTCCCACAACTTCTGAAGGCAGCTGTTCCATTGATTGATTGTTCTCATTGTCAGAAAATTTCTCCTTATGTCTAGGTTGAATCTCTCCTTGATTAGTTTCCAACCATTATTCCTTGTCTGGCTTTCAGGTGCCTTGGAAAATAGCTTGACCCCTTCCTGTCTATGGCAGCCCCTCAAATATTGGAACACTGCTATCATGTCTCCTCTGGTCCTTCACCAGACCAGCCATGACCAGCTCCTATAACCGTTCTTCATATGTTTTAATCTCCAGTCCCCTAATCATCCTGGTTGCTCTTCTCTGCACCTTTTTGCTACCCTCACTTCTAATCACTTTTGGATATTGTGCTTCCGTAACCATCTTAATGCTATTAGAACCCTTTGGAATTATAAATCTGAAAAGCCACCTGGTAAGCTATCTTCATTTCTGAACAAAAGAAAAATTAAGGGTAAGTTTTTAAATTTAAAAGAATTTGAAATAAATGGCAAAATGCTAAATGAGACTTTGAAAGAAAGTTAAAAATGAATTAAGGGCTCAGAAAAATTATTGAAAATTTTCCTTTTTCCTAAACTGGGCTGGGGCGGGGCCAGCACATGATGCATCTGGCCTGTGGGCCACGAGTTTGACAGCCCTGACCTAGATAATGCCTTTTTTGAATTTACAGAAGAAACTTATTAAAACCTCAAAGAAGCCTATGCACGATGCAAGTAAGAATTGGAGAGATCAAATCCTATGACAATATTTAAATGAATTAAAGATTAAGATTTTCAGAAGTAAAAGGTATATAAAGTTGGTTTATTTGATTAAGGTTAAAATAAAGCACGTGTTTATGAAAATCTGGCAATCCTTTTCAGACTTTTTACTGCAACCAGAATTGAAAAGTTGGTATCTTATGCATTTGCTTATAGATAAGGGCTGGGTTGTGAAACAGAGAGATCTGTTTCTAATCTTGTAGGAAGTGAAGAGCTACCAAACTTATTTACATTTGTTTTGGAAGTCATTTCTTTATCTATTTCTTTATCTGTTTCTTTTCTGTTTCTTTATTTCATTCTTTACTTCTTTTCTTCTTTATTCTTTTTACTTCCCTTTCACCTTCCAAGATTAATTTGTATTAGTTTTGATTACCGTAAGTTTTTCAAATCAAATTTTACATATATATGAGATATGTCTTTGTGTATTTCCCAGATATCAGATAAATAAATTTTTACTTTAAACATAAATAAATAAATATAGTTGAACACCATATAGTAGTAAAATTTGTTGTTACTGTTGCTAGTGGAATTCTAACCACATTTCAACTTATTCATCCATACAGGTTCAGCAGTGATTTATACCACCTTTTTTCTCTTTCTTGACCTGACAAGTCTATCATACCTTCTCCAGTACATACAACTGCATGTTATGTACAACAACGCCTAGCTGTTTACTGCAATTAAAATTCCTGACAGTTGGTTAAAAAAGCAGAGACATTGCCTTATCTCCATTGATAAGTGGAGATATAAAAAATTATCCAGAGCAAAATGAACTGTCTTTAGATGAGGTAAAGTAAGTTTTTCTATTGTTTCAATAATTTCATGGGGGGAGCTTTGAACAGAAGGCAAAAATAATTGTTGATGAAGTAGTTCCTTGTTTATAAGCATGTAAGAATGCTGTGAAAAGAGGAAACAGAGTTCTGGTGTGTAGCCATTTCCCCCAATTGGTTTGCTGACCCTTGTAATTTTTCAGGGGCAGGATTGCCACAGACATATCCCGCTCCTAACTATAGAGCCAGTCATGGGATTATACCAGATGTGCTCAGTTTCCTTTTAGAAATAACTAAGCAGTTGTACTCAGTATAACTTAATTTCACAATCAATGGACAACTTGACAGTTTTATCCTGAAGAACATTGTATTTTATGAGTAGCTTGTCTACTATATGGTATCAGGCTAAGGTTTATCTTTTTGCATTAAATAAAGGGAAAAGGGCTCAGGAAAATGGGTTTGTTTTTTTTTCCCTTGGGGCACTGATGAATATACATAACTTTTAATATGTGATTCTGGCATAGAATTACTACTGCAAAATATGTTTTACAGAAAGATTTCAAAACCTTTAAGTAATTACTACATGAATTTTGCTTGGCACAGCCTTGCCTCAATCTTAGTTATATTTTCTCAGTTCTCAGTGTTACATGAAGATTAATATAGCTTAATAAAGAGTGTATAATGTACTCCATAAATAATAAAGGAATAACAGATTGGGGAAGGCAATAGCTGTGTGCAGTTATTTATTTATAGGTCACACCTCATTTATTTTCTGCAACTATATGTCCAAGAAATAGAAAAATATTTAAAATATATATATATGGAAATGCAATCCATAAAAATACACTCTATTAGGAAAAGCTAGTATTAGAGAAGGATACATGAATATGTGCTGTTGTAATTGGAGACATTCTTGAAAATAATCTTGCATGCAGATATTTATGAAAATTTCAAACGTTATATGACTAATACACTTATGATTTTATTTCAATGGTTTTTAAAACAAGGTCAGATCTTTAAGAAAATGATGATGTATGTTTAGTATGCGTGTACAAAAATATTTCTAGTTATGTGGCATTCCTGATAGGGACGGTTCTCCCACACGTTTATACGTAATATTTTTTTTGAAAAAAGTTTTTTATTTTTAAACAAACTTAAAATATATCATCCATTACAATTACAGAAAGTGTATTGATCAGTTACAAATCTTTTTGTGCTTTATCTTCTATCTAGCATTTTCTTGTTTATTACATTATTATTCTCATTTACCAGTTATTTGACAATAACTTATCTTTCAAAAAAAATGAACCCCTCTTTATATGTTTTGTTATTTTATCTATTTTATGTTTCATATTTCATTTCCATGTTTTCTTATCTAACCATTGATAAAATAGTCATTTATATGTAATTTTTAGATTTTGATATGATGCCTGGACACTTGAAAGAGAGAAAGGTAATATTTTGTATTCTTACTATTCTTTTAAATGTTTATAATTCCAATGATGTCTCTGTACAAAATGTTAAATGCTATAAACGCAACTAATATTTTACAACAAGTGTATCAAACACAACTAGTATAATGTTATATATTACAGGAAAAGAATACACACAGGTATCTGCTTAATATACATACATGTATATAGCTTGTACATAGCCATTTTCAACAAATGTACTCTCAATGCCTTTCATAAGTATTAAAGGTAAAAATTTCCCCTGTCAAGTCATTTCTAACTCTAGGGAGCAGTGCTCATCTGCATTTCTTTGTTGAGGGAATCAGCATCGTCTGAAGACATTTTTGTAGTCATGTGGCCAGCATGACTGAGGTGCACAAAACACTGTTACCTTCCCGCTATCATGGTACCTATTTATCTACTCGCATTTGCATGTGTTTGAATTGCTAGGTGGGCAGGACAAGTAGAGGGAGTTTACCCTTTTGCACAGAGCTCAGGTTTTGAACCCAGACTGTCAGCTTTCCAACCAACAAGTTCAACATCTTCAATCATGAAGCCACTTCATCCCCTCATACTTTTACTAGCCCCTTATTTTGCGAATGAGCACAAAATATTTGACCACGCATGTATGTGATTATGATCTTTAATAGACAATAGTTGCCAGTTTAGACCCATCCAGGAAGCCAACAAGCATGGTATGATAATGACTCATTCAGGAGTTTTGTTCTAATAGTAGACAGAGGAAAACCTGTTTCAGTACTATAAAATCTCATGTCTGCTAACTGACCTGAAGCAGCCCATGGCAACATAAGATTCTGAAAACAAATGGTCCACTTGGGAGATCTTGGCCACAGTCCTAAATTAACATGATGTTTACTGCAATCTCTACTGCTTTATCCACTTAACAGTTTCATCTGGTCACTATTTATGATAATTACATTCTTCCAATATTGAAAGCTGCATCTTTGGCTTTTATATACAAACACCTGCAGTTACACACAGAAATACAAGACCTATATTTTAAAGAAATATCAAAAGATGGCATTTTGCCCCAAATGAAACTGATGCTCAGAAAACATAAGTCAAGAACTGTATTAAAATATTAGCAGGAGATGCACACCAATAAGGATCACTGTGTAACCTCACAGGTTTTAAATGCAATATACCACACAGAGCAGACCCATTCTAACAATAGGCAAGGAAGAATGGTTTTGAACACCAAAATATTAGAAAGGTAGGATGAAGCATATATCATGTGTTTCCTGAAGGAGAAACTAGCCATACTGATAGGATACAATGATATAATGCCCATATAAATCTGCCACAGATTACTGTTCACAGCTAACCACATTGAAAGAACACATACCATTGGATGAATGGATAAATGCAGTTTTTCCTCTATACTATGTCTGTCAAATAACTATTTCTTCTTTTCCATCTCATTCCCTTCAAGTGCATTGAATTACCATGCATGTGGAGAAAACAAATTAAGCTGTAAATGAGTCAGGTCATTCAACACTTGTAAAAGCCTAGATCTGTCAAATGTGCTTATATGGGATATGAGACTGAACTGAATTTTTAAAAAACTGATTTTTTTAAAAAATATAAGAAAATGGATGTTGTTGTTTTATTCAAAAAGGGGCCTGTGCCTGAGCTTTGTGGCTTGAGCAGCTGCATAAGATACAAAACCCCATTCCCCTTCACTCCATCACAGCAGGGGTATGGTGGACATGGCAGATGTCACTGCCTGTCAAATACCTCCCCCTTTCTTTAACTAGGTCTTACCTGTATATGTAGCCAGTGTCTCACAGCTAGAGGAGGCCAACCGGGAACTAAACACTGCACTGTAAGCAAATAACAGAACACCTGAATACACATGCCCTCCTCACAGCTACAGCCAATGCTGAGGCCCAGCTGTCCATTGTAATTATGGTAGAGATTCCAGCTGTGTGAGTTGTTTTGATTTGGTGTTTTTAAGCACTAATATTTGCAGCAGGAAAAAAGGGGTAAGAGCTCACACCACAGTTAGTGCTAGTTAGAAGTTGATTGACTGAAAGCTCGGCGTGACAATCTGTACCCAGAAAACTGAATACATTAAAATGGCACCTCATCTCCACAGCCTATCTCCTCACAGTGTGTCTCCAGAGCTGTGGCTTCTTTTTATTTTTATTCTTTGCAGACTGAAATGTTAGCACAGTGAGCAGGCTACAAAGCTAATATTTGCCACTCTCAGTGGAATTATGCTGGCTTCACGCATCACCATCTCAGTTGTCAAAACATTTTTTACCTGCTGATATAAGTCATAAAATGCATTCAAGAGGATTCTCACCTCTCAGATTTAATTGGCTGCATTCTGAATGTCAGCAACCTACAAAAAGCCATTTTATATAACCAGCTAAGAAAGTGACCACTGAATTTATTTGCTCAGGAAAAAACTTTAACAGGTTGACAAGATTCCACAAACCAAAATTGTGATTCAGCCTGGGGGAAGTAAAAGACAAGAATGCACAACAATAAAACTTCTTTTCCATATCGTATTGATGTTTCTCTTACTTTCCTCATCTTCCATGTCTTCTTATCCATGACTGGCAGCTTTTCTTTGGTTAAACATGTCATACAACTAACACAGCTGCCATTTTCAATTAGCACTAACTAGAAGCTATCAAATTCCAATGAATGTAAACTGGAAATGGTGGAAACTCCAATTCTGATGGTGTAAAATATCCCCCTTCTTAGTCACGACATCTGTATATGTGATCATATTAAATATAGAAATAGCACTTACACTTATATACCACTTCATAGTGCTTTACAGTCCTCTCTAAGCTGTTTACAGAGTCAACATATTGCCTCCAACAATCTGGGTCCTCATTTTACCAACTGAAGAAGGATAGAAGGCTGAGTCGATCTTGAGCTGGTCTGGATCAAATAACTGGCAGTGAGCAGAGTCAGAATACAACAGTGTGTCATAACCACTATAATAAATATTGCTGATTTGTTTTTACTTCCGAGGCACTGGAAAAAAAAACCCTCATTAGATAAAAAGCATTTTAGATGCCACGCTGAAGTCTTTCCATACTGCAGAAACACATATATCAGTGATGACTAACCTTTTCTGGACTGAGTACCCAAATGTGCGCAAGCGCACCCGAACCCAAAATGCAATGTGTGCACGGCCCACACCCCCAGCTCATGCACATGCACCCTCTGACACGTGCCCCTGTGCATGCATGTGTGTGCCCCACATATGCCCCATCCCCATGCATGTACATGCACCCCCTACACATGACCCACCCCCACACATACGCGGCAGAGACCCGAAGACCAACTTGCCAGCGGGAGGCATGCACACATGCGTGGTGGAGCTGAACTGGGGTGACGGCTCACATGCCATCAGAGAGGGCACTGTGTGCCACCTCTGGCATGCATGCCATACGTTTGCCATCACGGACATATGTGATTCAGTCCCTCAGTTAAGAATAAGGACATACTATAGTTTGTATAATAGTGAAATGTATCTAATTTGAAAATCACAAATTTTCATATCTGTGCCTTTGTGAAGACAATTTTGTATGCAACTTTCTGGTTTTCTTTTAATTTCTATATTATGAAAAGGTGCTTTTTACTGCTTTTTAAAAAAAATTGTTCTAATTGTTTTAACCTGTAAAAATGAAGTGTTTTAATATTGTGTGTGACCAGCCATATGCTAAATCAATCAATCAATCAATCAATAAATAAATAAATACATACATACATACATACATACATAAATACATAAATAAATAAATACATAAACAAACAAACAAAACAAATAAATAAATATGAAAAGGTACGCATAGAAATGAATTTAAGTATAAAGACTAAAAATTAGACATGATCATGAGATTTTTTTTAGACTATTTTTTTTAATTTTTTATTCTTAGTTTGTAATCATAACATTGGGTAGGCCATTAAAAACAAATCAAACAAATAAAAGGGATAAAACTGAGGAAAATAAAATTTGGTAGGAATTATCTGCTTTATTAAGGCAAAAAGTGTTTCTTTCATTGCTAGTTATTCTCTTTCTACTTATTTTCTATTGTTCCTCAAAAACACTGTTCTAATTTTGAATTATGTCACTGTTACAAATATGCAACACATGCTTGATAATAAGGATGTAGTTTACATCTCTCTAGCCTATTGCTTCAGATTATTATTTAATTCTAATGCATATTAGGGCGTGTTTTCCTTTAAATTGCAAATGATAGAACTTTTTTGTTTTGAAAAATAGCACACTGACATCGGAAAACTGCCATAGAAATCACTGAACTATTTTAAGATGCAGGTGATGCTGCATTCAGGGAGAAGGTGCCAATCTTCCTCTGTTATTATTGAGTATCCTGTAATCATGAAAGGACATCCTTAAAAAAAGAGAGGGGTAGAAATGAGTAATAGAAAGGATATGAAGAGTTCATTTCTAAATTATCATGTTAGAAATGTTTAAAAGTACCATTTTAAAAGAGTAGAATTTAAGACAAAGCTCAGTTTCACCATTTAGTGGATTGAAATGCTTAGATTATAATCTACAAAATAATTCTTTTAGAAAGGCAATGCTCGTGGTTGTTTTCTGGGATGAAAAATCCTCAGTGTTGTCACTGCTTGCCAGTGCAGCAAGTTTCCTTCCTCAAAAGGAAATTAGGAAACCCCCTTTTATGATAAGACTCCTTCCCATTGTTGCTTTGCTGCCTGTGTTGTTAGCTTATTTCTGACATAATGATGTCACTGAGCAGCAGAAAGACACAGTAGAAGGGATACAATAAAGTCACGTGAGAGCTCAGCTGTGGTCCCTGTGGGGCTGTGGGGCTTATGAACTCTCATGTTTTAGTTCTGATATTCAGATTTTTGAAGCCCACTCTCAGGTCAACAGGGTTATACATTTAAATGGTAGACTAATCCCAGGTGGTTATCTTTCAATCTAGATGTATTAACAAGTCTTGCACTAATATTATTTGAAAACAATCTCCTAAGAGGGAAGTATTGTTGAATTTGAATTGGATTTGAACTCCTCGGTCTATTTTAATTATCACCTTTTTAAAAACCTGGACCTCACCACTGGTGAAATGGAAATCTAGCTTTCTTTGATGTGCTAACAATATTTACTGAGGTAAATTTCAGAAAAGGTAGAAAAGCTAGAGATGACTATATATATATATATCCTTGATTGATAGGGTAGTGATATAATTTAGGAGTCCATTTGAGCTGGAGACTAGTGCAATATACATTAAAGCAGAAATTAGTTTATTGATAGTGTTGACAAAGTCAGACCTAAAAAGACTTGGAGTTTCTTTATTGATTTATATAAATTAAATACACATGTGATCAGATAGATCAGCCAAGTCTTTCTTGGGGTATAACGAATTTTCCTTGTGAGTCAGTCACGCTAGTAGTTAGAGTATAACTACTTAATGGAGCAAAATAGCAAAGACAATGGAATTTTGATATAAGAAAGGCAATATATATAATTTCTTCTAGGGATTAATTTGCTTTCCCAAAGTCTTGCTCATTTCCCAAGATCTTTTCCTGATTTATGAAAATTCCTTGGCTTTCTAAATATTGTATGGCTAAGCTGACAGTGTAATTTTCCTGGGAAAGTGTTTGGCTAATAGACAGCATCTATACACCCCACATTTCAATCCCATGATGACATACTATGCAACAAATTACTCTATCACAGGTTTTGTGTACAGAATAGGAGTGTGGGGACCATATACGTTACCCTGAACTACTTGGAAGAAATAAAATCATAGGTGTACAAAGTTGAAAAGACCAGTTGGGACATGGAGACTCTCCACATGGGCACCACTCCTGCTATATATTTAATGTGTGGTGGTCAAAGCTTTGCTTGAACATTTCCATCAAAGGGAAACTTACCATGTCCTATGGTAATTGGTTGTCATAAATCCAACTGTCTTGCAGGTAGCATGGCTTACATACCATTCAACCACAATCTGCCTATTTCATGTCCATCACTCTTGAATGATGGAGAACAGATTTTTACTTTCTTCTACATGGGCTCCTTTCAGATACTAGGTCAGGGCAAGCTTCATAAATGATTCAGAAGTAGTATTTTTGACATTTCTGCTGTTCATTAAAGCACAGCATTCTTTCCTCATGAATGCCTGTAAAAGAAAATGCTGCTGTTTTAAGAGTTGCATTAAATAGGTTCTGCTTTAATGATTATTCACTTCATAAAAGCAGCCTGGAAAAAAGCCTGCTCTAATGAATAGCAGACAGCTGCTGTACTTGACTTAAAGTCTAAAAGACTTCTTCCAAAATCAATTTCAAAGACTGCACAGCCATATCAGGTACCTCATGAATGGAATCATATTGCCCTTGGTCTTTTCTTCTCAAGGCTGAATGTACCTATTTCTTGCAGGATTTAGTTTGCAGTTCCCTATTCATCCATATTTTAAACATAGATCATAAAACATTATCAATTACACCAAACCCATTCTATTGTCCTAGCTGTAGGTTCACAATTAGAGGTTTGAGAGGCAGGTGTCCTTGCTTTAACAAAGTGTTTTACACCTTGGAATTAATTACCTCAGTTCATCTGACTCAGGAGCATTGTGGAGCTCTATGAAACATTTCAATCAGCCAGTTTAGTCTTGGCACATCAAATTAATTGACAAATTTATTTTTAAGTCATTAGACAGCTCTATCTATCTATCTATCTATCTATCTATCTATCTATCTATCTCTCAGATAAATTTGTTATTGTAACAAAGATTATCTGTTTTCACAATGAAATGAAATGTGTCTATTAAACATTAGATGAAATATAAGTTCCTTAAATTTCAGGAGAGGGCTTATGTCAATAATATGTTGGAAAGTATCACAGTTATCATAGGTCTGCTCTCAAAAATATCTTGTTGACCATACATCCCATAAGTGGTAGGTGTCAGTTTTATAGAAGATTAATTGATGAAGATAATCCAAGATGTTTGATAGTTCAGAGTATATCATATACCTTTCTAGAGAAAT
>JANHZT010005812.1:23479-47737 GCA_032468215.1 Stegonotus admiraltiensis | reverse complement strand
GTGGGTGGGAGGGCCCAGCTCCTGAACAAAGAGAACCAGTTCAGTGACGTCATATCACCGCTACTTGCTCGGCTGAACCGGGCCAAACCGGGAGGAACCCACCACTGCTTCAAGGACTTGAAAACTCCAGAGGACCTGCAATCTGAGGTTATGCACCCTTTTATTAAAGAATTTTGTCCTGGAGAGAAATATGTTATGTAAAGAGAAATTCCTCTATTAAGAGCATCCAGTAGACACAATCCATCAAATGTAATATGTTATCACATACAACCCTGGGTAATTCCATGGTAATAAGTTAGTATATATTATGAATGTATTTTAGTCATCTTGTAGCAGCAGCATTATGTTAGATGAATTTTCTCAGGCTGGTGCCAGCCTGATCTGATAATCTAGTTGTGAATGACAGATCTATACAGCACTCCATATCCATATTTGAAAGCAAAAGGATGCTTCAGAGCACATATGGGGTACATATGCAGCACCAGACTACAACTAGCAGCCATTCTCAGAACTCTTTGACAACATTAGGATTTCAGGGAATGCACCAGTACTTTCAAGAGTTATAGACAGATGCCATATTCACAGTTATAGACACTTAAGGGTAGTGGCAGCATGAAGTTTCTGTAAAAGCAGAGTATTGCCGGTGCAGCTGGTTCTTTTAAACATATTTCATATATGGAATACCCAGATGAAAACTAAAATTGTCACTGATTCCTGCCCAAGTTAAATAACACAAGACCCAATAAATTAACATGCATTAGGTATCTGTAAGTGCTTTCTTTCCAATGTCTCTCTGTCACATACATAAACAGAGCTGAATTCCAAATATAGTTCTTGTTAATTGGGACAATGTAAATGGTAAGTCAACCATCCTTCAACAAATGCTTGCATTTTATGCATCGTTCTAGTTGATGTTGCAATGTTTTGATTGTCTCTCTTGGGCTTCTGATTCTTTGTCAGCATCTGCTGCATTTAAGGTTCAAACAGCAATAAAACAAAGAAAACACGATTGTTCTTTGACATGTTGACATTGGAGCCTCACTTTGCAAATCTGTAAGGCAGAAGTCCGGCATTTTGACATATCATGTAAAAAAATGGACAACCATATGGAATATATTATATTGAATAAAACAATATATAAATATATCATTGAAATTAAGTCTAATGACAGAGATAGGACAATCTGAAGCCCAGCCTCAGTTCTGTAGCTGCCAAGTATCTGTGAACACGTTCTTATATTTTGCTTCCAAAGCAACAGTGATGAAGGCCTAGTAGCAGGCAAGCGATGGCTCAGAAGTGATGCCACAGGTATTTGTTCTTTTTCTTCTATCCTGCAATGTTACCTCTCGACAAGCAGCTGAAATAGTTGGCTTGGCAGGCATGGCATAGCAAAGCTTTTTCCAAAATTTAGAATTTAAAGGCAGTGATTTTTCTTCTTTCCATTTCACCACTTGGCTGGAAGAAAGAAGTTCCAAAGATTTGGGCAAGAAATCAAAATAATTTTTTGGCATGTATTCTATTAATATGACTTTGATCTTTCTCTCAACTAAGGCTTTATGCAGTCCAACCTCTAGCTCAAACATGACTTGGTCATAGACATAGTTTTTGCTCAGAATAATAATTAATCGTCGACTTCTGTCAATGGATGATTGGATGTCATCAATAATAGCTGTAAGTACAAGAGATTATGTTTTATTTCTATGTAACCCCACTTATTCATATTTCACTCATTTTAGTTAACGTTTTACGCAAAGAAGATTTTGAATATTTTATTTTAATTCATTAATCAAATTTATATAGTGGCCCATCTTCTCCAAAGAGACTGGGTGGCACATATCGATAAATATAGCAATATAAAGCAGATACAAATTTAAAAGGGTACAGTAATAAATAGTTGTGTGCATGTGTGTTAAACAATATAATTATGCTAAAATCAGTCAGCAGCAGCCAAATTTCAACATTTCAGAGCTTTAGGACAAATTCAGATGAGAGGAAGGGAGGGAGGAAGATGTTATCTGCAATATTTTCAGAAACAACCATAAACCACATCTAGAATCACTGCTTAATTCATCCCAATGCTTTTGATTTGATCAAAATAACAAATCAAATCAAAGAAGTTTCAACACTTTTCTCCAAAATCACAGCAAACACACACACACACACACGTGTGTGTGTGTGTGTGTGTGTGTGTGTGTGAACAGTATATAATATACAGTATATAATAAAATTGCAGTGGTGGTATTTCTAGGAAACTAAATGGCTGTGGTATATTTTAAATTTAAGCAAAAGAAACAGATATTTTACCAACATATTTAACGATCATTTATCTCAACTACTTACCTCCTCCAGGAGAAATATCTCGTTCAAAAATGCATAGCTTATACCCAAAATGATCTTCTAATGTTTTAGGCAGTATCTCCAGAGCAAATTTTCTCTCTTCACCACATATTGGTGTACAGTCTTTCAAGTAAGACACAAAAGCATCATATAGTTTTCCATCTATAAATAAATAATTTACAGAGTCAACATACTTCTTTGACAGAATTACTTATAGGAATGACATTCAGGCAAGCTCTCCTATTTCCTTGTATGATTGGCTAAATAGCATTTATTTATTCTGTATTTATTTCATTTATCAAACAATCAAATAAAGATTATTTACTCCATATTAAATATGGAGCCAAAGGAGGGCAGAATCAGAGTGAACAGAATCAATAATTTCCCATTTTAGAGATTTGTAGAACAATTATATATCTGTGCTACTTCCCAACAACAACTCTGTATCCCTAATTTCTATTTTCTTTCAGAATAGAGAAAGACTGTAATAATGAAAAGTAAAGAGTTACAATTTCTTCTTTTTTCCCCTTCCATGCTTATAGGTTTAAATCAGTGCTATTCTTTACTAAGTCAAATCATCGTTTTACCTCCCAGTGTTTCATCCTTTCCTGTTATATCTCTGAACAATAAAACAAGCTCGATCTTGAATATTACACAGAGAATCACTATCATTACAGCAATGAAGGAAAATATTATGGCCATTATCATTCCAACAGTAAAGGCATGAACTGGTAAATCTGGATTAGATTCTAGGAGGAAAAAAAAGAAGAGAATAGATTATTGAGTAGGAAGGCAAGCTTCTCCAATAATCAGAAGAAGAAGTTAAAATATTTTTTTAAAAATGCCTGTCTAGTATGCTTTGAGACAGAAATATATGTAATAATATTTTGCCTTGTGCTTCTCTCTTGAAATAGAAAAATATTCTTATAAAGATATGAAACATTTTAGCTATTATTATGTAACCTTAACATAACCTACTAAGTTTATATATTATCTTATATAAATGAAGTGACAAATTCAGAACTAGAAAATCCATTTGCTTTCACTCAAGATCAATATTTGGCATTAAAGAAGCAACTAAATGTTGTCAAATGTATGTACCATATAAAGGTGCAGAGCACTTTTAAGGGATACTTAGAAGGCTTTATCCATTCCCAGTTATCCTTTATACAGTAATGTATCAAGCCAATTTTATGCCAGCTGGACTTCAGATTGTCTATGAATCAGTCAGTTTTTCCAGGGAGACCAGACAGGAAACATGACCTGATGAGCTAATTTAATTTAATTATAAGGCTATATTAACAAACTCTTGCAAGTGAGAAAGTAGAAATTTTTAACTGTTTCCTTTACGTCCTGGGAGAGTCCCTTCTGAGTGTCTTTCTCCACCCACTCTCCACTATGCCCTCTCTTATCTGATCACTCCCTACACAACATTTCTTCACCCTGTCACTCAGGATCCTTCTCACACAACACTACAAAGCCTCATTTATGTAAAATAATCATTAAAAACAGAATCAAAAACATTATGCAGATTTAACTTTTCACATTGTAAGCTGCCCAGGGTTACCATTTGGCAAGACAAACAGTTAATACATTTTACAAAGAAATAGTTTACTTTATTGATTAGGCCATGGGCCATATCAAAGTACAGAGTTCCAAACACAAATTATTACTAAAATCCAATAACAATAATTTAAAACAGAATTAGAATAAAATACAATTTAAAATGAAATTGGAATAAAACACAATTTAAAATGAAATTGCAATAAAATACAATAACTTAATATATGGATAAATAAAATACGATAAAATTATTTTTCAGTGTCACCTCTACAATCTACATACGAAGAAATAAATTATGGGGACATTGGCAGATAACTGGACAAGTATACACATTCTAGATAGTATAGAATAAAAATCAATCTTAGGGAATTTTGAATTTTATATATAAATAGAAGAATGCTAGTCTGAAATTAGAAACCACCTAATTTTTCTGTCTACTAACAGAGAAATTCATAGAAAGACCCTTTTTTAAAATTATTTCCAAGAATTATCAACAAATATGTTAATATCTTCTGAGTTTAAGTGAGTTTAATATCTGAGTTTGTAGATATTGCTGATGAATAACTAGCCTATGAACAGTAAATTATGATCTCTTATTGTTATTCTATATAAACACTTTAACCGGTATTACAAAAGCAATTTTGATAAAGTAGATGAATATAAAATATTTTAAACTATGTAGTGTTTACATCCAAAGTTGGCTTGAGAATGCCATTAGTTTTTTAAAAAGAAATGCTTAAAAATATAATCAATTAACCAAAAATGCTGGTCTTTTCAGGTGCTGAGCAAAATAATATTATTTTGTACAATAATATGGATGTCTTTCCCATTTCTTAAGAAAACTAAACACTCAACTTATTAAAATAATTCATAAATCTCAGAAAATTTATGTTTCTCCTGAAATTTCATAAGATATTAGATGACAATTCCAAAACATGGCCATTTTTTAAAAAAATGTTTTTATTCCATTAGGACAGGGGGTGTCAAACTTGCGGTGTCTTGTTGTCGCATGACGTATTGTGACTTTTTACCCCTTTGCTAAACTGGGGGTGGGCATGGCCAGTGCGTGACGCATCCAGCCCACAGCCCATGAGTTTGACATCCCTGCATTAAGAGATGGGTCTGAGAATATGTGAGTATTATCAAGAGATACCATAAATGTTTGGATATCAGTGGGCATTAAGTTGCTATCTCTGAAACAAACAATTACATCTACAAGAACTCAAATTTAGATTAAAATAGAATTCAACTAGTAATTAGCCTTGCATAATTTTCAAGGTCTATTATCAGCTACATCCAAAATTATCTGCCCACTTTCAAAGAATTCTTTTTAGTCTGTACAGTTTATTTTTCCTCCATATCAGTTTAGACTTCTGAGACATATGGAGACACCTGTATTTACACAAGTTATTTTTTATACTAGATTAAACTATACAATACCTTTTTGCAATATAAATGTTTGCTCTTCAGAACCATTTTCAGAAAAGACACATTTGTATGAAGAATTGAAGTTCTTTTCTTTCACGTGTTTAAACCAAAGTTGTTTCATAACATATTTTTTTCCATTTTCATCACTGTTAAGAAAGGGGAATTGATAAAATAACAATGCTATAAACATTTACTCTGGAGAAAAGCTCAGTGAAGTCAATGAATTTCACTTTTAAATAAACAGAAGAGAGCGTATTGAATTCAATTAATTAATTTGCTCTTCAGTCATAAAAGTGAGTCTTGCTCTCTTCTTCAGACATTTTGATGTATCTGGAAGGATTTTGGAAGCTCCCAAGTATGTGAAGGACAATTATTCTGTTGACCACTTTGTTAATCTTGGAAATATATACCTTAAATTGTTTTCTTTATCCTGAACTAAGTAGCTTATTCCCATCTTTTAAAAATGGCTGGTTTATATTTTATGAATGAATAAAATAGTAACAATTTCATCTATCCATAAAGTCCCATTCCTATGTTACGGAATTTTCATTTGGCAAAAATCAGGAAACAGTTGTAATTCCTTCTCCAAAGAATAGGACAGGCTATTTTTTTTAATAGTACAAATATGCCATTTTATTATATTGGATCTCAGACATTGTAGATCACATTGCAAAATGTGCCAAAGAAATTTAAAATATAAAAAGACCTCAACTTATAACAGTTCATGTAGTCATCATTAGAAGTTACAACGGCACTGAAAAAGTCAGAGTCATGTGATCACTTTTTGCAAACTTCTGACAAGCAAAATCAATGGGGAAGGCAGATTCACTTAGCAATCATGCTATTCACTACAGTGATTCATTTAACAACCATGACAAGAAATGTAACAAAACAGAGAAAAACTCATTTAACAAATGACTCACCAACAAAAAAGTGGGGCTCAATTGTGGTCATAAGTCAAGGACTATCTATATATCTAATTATCGAACAAGTGTACAAAATATTTGGTTATGAATAGTACTTACTATTTGCGTTCTACCTTTTGACACAGTGAACTATTACTCTGACATATTTCTATACTTTTATCATGCACGATCCAATAAAGTTCATAATGGAATTCAACAAAGTTCTTCGAATAACCTAAAAATGCTGTGCAATTGAGGATTTCCTCTTTACCTAACAGAAATATTTATTTAAAGTTAATAATGTTAATCAAAGACTTATAAAAATTACAAGGGAGAAAATCACAATTTCATACAATGATCTGCCAATCCAGAAATAGGGTAAAAAGGGTTAAATCCTTTTTAACCCTTTTCAGAATTAAATTTCAAATCATTGATTAATAGCTTTGCTTCAATGAATATTTCCTACCTGCTGGAATAATTTAACAATTACAAATAAAAACAAATAAGAAGTTGGAAATTTAAAAAAAAAACATTGACTTCCCTGGCACTTCAAACTGAATATATTAGACTTCTATTTCTACAATCATTTGTTATCAACTACATTAATCTATGTATCATAGAAGTTGCCAACAATGTTTTTATACCAGTATAAAAACTGGTATAAAAATATATATTTTTATATATCTTCTGTTTGACTCTTATACTCTTATTCTCAAAAGAGGAAAAGCATTGAAGGGTATTGAAATACATTAAGTTTTCTAAAATTTCAGAAAAAAATATTTTCTCATAGTACAACTACAATAGAGTAACTGTTGTGTACCACAATCCTGCACATTACATCTATTGCTAACTCAAACATGACTATGGTAAAAAAAAATTCTTTACATGCTATGGACTATAGAACTATAACATTGTTAGAAAACTAAAGGTCCTAGATATCCTGAAATCTCTGAAGCCAGTTGTTTTAAGAAATGACAGTGGATACAGACACGTTCTTTGACAAGACACATAACTAATTCTTTAAATTAAAATATCACTCTTCATTTCTCTTTACAATTCTTTTAAAGGCTTGCCAGCTACTTGCTTCTAAATTCTCTAAATCAGGGGTGAAATGCTCCCGGTTCGGATCAGATCGCCTAATCTGGAGTGATGGCAGTGCGTGGTTCGGAGAACCAGTAGCAGAAATCCCTGCCCCCCACCTTTTTTTTATTTTTAAAAGCATTTTTTCTACAACTTCTTTGGCTGAAAAAATGCTTTTAAAAGTAAAAAAAAAAGGCTCTGATGATTGCAAGGCTCAGCTGGGATCATCAGAGGCTTTTAAAAGCATTTTTTACAACCACTTCAGCTGAAGAGGTTGTAGAAAAAATGGTTTTAAAAGTAAAAAAAAAAAGATGGCCATGCCCACTCAGTCACATTACCCCCCCACCAAGCCACGCCCACAGAACCAGTAGTAACAAATTTTACATTTCACCACTGCTCTAAATACTCTTCCAGAAGGAGTGCAGACTTTTGAGGAATAGATTCTGGATTTAGATATAAACCAAGAAATATCATTACTTGGTTTATATTTAGTAACATAATATAGTAATATCAATGTAACTCAAGTGCAGAAAAATCTATGGTATATTAAAGGCAATTTATACAGCCAGCTTTTGAAAAAGCACACTTGTTGATAATATAGCCAAACATCATCACAGATTAATAATAAAGAAAAGTACCTATTTCAGTTTTGAAAACATTATGACTAGGTCCAATTAGCTTTGGAGTTATTTTTTCTTCAGTACCTTAAGAAGAGAAAAGAGAATTACTTAACCTAATTTTCCTAAAGTCCATCATGATGATAATCACTAAAACATGTTGTCCTTACATAAAACACTTTCTTTTAAATTTTAAAGTCATTTAATCAAAGATGATTCTTCATTTTAAAAAGATGATTTTGGACTGCCCCAAGCCATTGGGGTTTAGGATGTATTCTCAGAATTACATAGTGTTGATTTTGCAACTACCTCATTTACTTAATGACTGCTGCAAAGAAGGTTGTAACATTGGGACCAATCACATGGTGACCCGTTTTATGACATTCACATGACCGTAATGGGCAGACTCCATTATGGTCATAAATCAAGGACTACCTATACCAAGATTAAGACTTACTTCTCCAAGTTACATAGCCAACAAGCATGAAGGACTTGAAGCAGAGATAATTTCTGATAGAGAGCTGCTGGCATGAAATAAAAATGAAGGGCTGTACAAAGGACTGGTTAGAAGACCCTGACTGTGCATAGAGTCATCTGTTGGGCCTCTGTTTTCTCCAGAACAGCTTGCATTACTAGCCAATACATGTATAAACGTGGACAGCTTAAGCAAATGTAATCCATAAAGATAAGAGGCTCGGAAGGTCTATCTCTGTTGTGTTTTCTTGAGTTCTCCATTATTTCATAACATACTAACATTCATATCTGTCACATTAGAGCAAGAACACCACTGATTGTAGTTCCAAGTCATTTAACAATTTTACACAGCCTCACCTTTAATATTTAAATTGGTGGTACTTGTGCTGTTATATTTCTTTCCTGAATGAAGAAATGTTTTTACACATGTATATTTTCCACCATCCTTTTCTGTTAACTGATCGATGTGCCATTCTTCTTTACCTCTCTTATTAATAATCTCTATGCAGTCCTGTTTCAATGAAGATGGCTTATTATAAACATAAAATATACAGATTTTTTTTTAAAAGAGGGCATATTGTAAGATAAAGCTCCCCATTCTATTGGAAAAATGCACCAATCTCTTTGTTCTAATCACTTGGATACACATGATTGCACTCAGCATTCAGTTTGTTTTATTCAAAAATTATTCTGCTTAGAGTTCTTAACCTGGGAATAAGCTCTACAGAACCCAAGGAGACTAGTGTCAGGGTTCCAAATAAATAGCTCCATAGAAAGAAGAACTCTAAGGCCCTTCCCCTCTAAGAATTTCCCCTTTCCCCAAACAATCAGCCACATTGTCCAGTCAAGGCGCTGGCTGGTTGCTTGGATACTGTACTCCTCCTCTCTCCAGCCACTGTTGGAATGTCCTTGGTTCCCACATGAAACTATTTTATTTGGTTACAAACCCTCATCTATGCTCCCCCCCCCCCCTATCCCTTCTTTGCACTGTGGCAATCCTGAAGCCTCCAAAATGGCCCAGCCAGGTTCATTTCAGAGTTGACAACTAGTATGCATAGATTTTGATGTTTAAACTAAATCCCCAGAATTAGTTGCTTACTAATCTTTAAATCCACTCCTGGAAAATGCAAGAACTTTTGAAAAGAATGAGTGCAATGCAGAAAAAACCTTCTTATGTTAATATTCATTCTTTTTTAGTGGAATATATAGTTATTACTAGAATGCATTACCAACAGAAGTTTGTATTTTAAAGCAGCATTTATGGAATTAACAAATTAAACCATCTGTAAACATTAATAAAATACTCCCCTTATACAAATCTCTGTTAAAAAGACATTTAAAGAAGGATTTATTAAAAAAGAAATTATTTTTCAACAACAGGTAAGTTGACTAGGAGTTGCCACCCAACTGTAGAAGATACTGGCAGGGAACTTTAAAACTCTAATCAGCTTCAGGCTAGGATCCTTGATGTATTTACTTCCACCATTCATGGAAACAAGGATATGAACTTTAGCTACATTCAGAGATTTTTGAATAAGTGTGTAACTCCTCAAATGGAGAGTGGTTGACAAAAGTCCTCTCTTTGTACACCAATTCTACAAGCAGAGTGGAAATGTTTACATTGGAGAAAGAGTCACCACGATGAAAGGTTCATGAACTGCTATCCAAATGATGCAGAATTTAGTATTGCCTGGAAGATTCTATATACTATCTCTATAGGTGATGGCCCCTGCTGAACATTATTCTGTACTCATAGAGACTGAGTCTTCATTGAAGCCACCAGGACCACTAAACAAAGAGGAGGACATTTTGTTTGCAACTTATATGGTCATTTGTATTTTTGTTGTTGTTCCAGTGTATGAATGCAGTGAATAACAATTTCCATTGTGGTATATTATCTCCATCTTCCTGACTATAAACTATTTCTTCTATAAACAAGAAAGCATTTTAAAGGTACCTTATACCAGGTTATGTTGATAACATTTGCACTATCATTTGTACTACTGCATGCGAAAGGATAGCCTGTCCCAATTATTCCATCTCTTCCAGTATGCAAATGCTCTTCAGTGAAACAATTGTTTTTATTTCTCTTGATGACATTTAAGGACCATTCCTTACAGGATATCTTCCAGGTTCCATTTCTGCATGGGGACAAGAAATGTGACATATAAAGCAGAATAGTTGTTTCGAGGAGGAGATAATACATCCAACCTCTTCATATTATCAAAAGAAATTTATGAAATCCATGTGAAGAAATTAAGGGTATAGATCTCAAAAGTTTAAGAACATGCCCATATATTTTTACTGTGGCCCACACTTTTAATAAGTGCTTAAAACTTGGATAAAACCAATTATTTCAATGGCTAAACTAGACCGCCAGTCACAGCTACTACTTTGCTTATTTCCCATCAGGATCAACTCAACCTCACTCAAAAGTGCTATTTAGCATAGCAAAACAAACTAGGGCGAAGTAAAGTCAGATCAAATGAGCATCCATGTTGATTGATACAAGTAGGCCTTCTTTTTTCCTTTCTTCTCTTGTAGTAATTTATAATCACAGTTGAGCTAGACAAATATATAAACAAAGATGTATACTTATTCATTTTAAAATTGTGTTATGGATAATCGTTGCTTAATGACCACTTGTTCAGTGACCATTCAAAGTTATGATGCTGCTGAATGAGTGGAATTTATGACTCGTCCCCATATTTGTACTTGTCACACATCTCTATGGTCATAAAGTCGTAGTTCAAGAACTTGGTGACAAACTCAGAATTACGAGGTTGCAGCATCCCACAGACATGTGGTCGCTATTTGTAACCTTTAATACATGACTCCAACAAGCAAAGTCAGTGGGGAAGCCAGCAGGAGGTTGCAAATGGCAACAACGTGACATTGCATTTAAGAGTTGTGTAGGATTAGCTTAGCGATGGCAACCAGAATTGTTGGCACTGCCATCGTAAGTCAGTACAGTCAGGTGACATCATGCTTTATGATTGTGTTGCTTGGCAATGGAGTTGTTGCTCCCAAGTACTATTGTTAAATGATGTGTATCTTTATCCTTTTCTAAACAAAGTGGTGTTCACGTTCAGTTAAGTGTGTTTAGTATCACAGCAGAATATTCTTTTTTTATATAAAAGGTTTTTTTAATTTTTTTTAGACAAACACACATACAAACATACAATGTATTTTCTTTGAACAGAGTATTTGGCCTGTTCACAAATTTAAACAATATTTAGTCATTTCAATTAAATTTACAATTTCTATATTTCCTTTTTGCCATAGGTATTCCTTATCTATTTTTTTAACAAACCACTATTACTCTTCATTCTCATCTCTAATCTTAATCCTAATCAAATTCAGTTTTTCCCTTCTATCTATATTATACCCCTTCCTTTGTCATCTATTTTTATATCTATCCTCACATTGGTTGGTTATGTAACATTACAATTGTTTAATATAAATCTAACATTTTAGTATAAATCAGTTAATTATATAACTATCTCTTTTGCATATTAATCAGTATGAACACAAATCTTCCAATTACTTCTATGCAATCCAATTTCTTACAAGTCAATTAGTTATATTTACCAATAGTAATAAACCAAATAATTCCCCCCTTATGTTACTCATTAAACTCTCCCAATAAACCAAATAGTTTTGCCCATATAATCCTCCAAATCACAATTTATTCATTTCTATAAAAATTAAAAAAAGAAAAACTTGTCATTATCTAGATTTCAAAGATACTAAAACAAACAATTATTAATCATTTCATTTTTACAATCGTACAAATGGTTTCCCATTTGTTTCTTACTGCTATTCATATTTCAATTAATATATATAACATCTTTCTCTTTCATTTCTTTTTCTTTTTCTCCCTTCCCATTTTTATTTTTGCCTTTTTCTTTCTTTTTCTTTCCTTATCTCCCTGCTATTTATCCCACTGTTTATTCCAGTGTAGTCATTCTGTATTTCACAAATCTGGACTCTTCTATTTTGCCCTGCATTTCCTGTTGTTTTCCATCCTTTTCCACTCTTTTTTTTTCTTTTCCCTGTTAATCCCGGTGTAATAATTTAAGTTTTTTATATTCTTTCTATGCCACCCTTCATTCCTTCTTTGTCTCTTTTTGCCCTTTCTGTTTTTTCCATTGTTAATCCCAATGTAATCTCTAAAAAACCCCTTTTTATTATTACTATATACATATTCAATTATTTTTCCCAAATTAATCTTATTGTCTTTATCTTCTTCTTTATATTCGGTATCTGTATCTTGCTTCTCTGTCTTTGTTTCCTTGTTAGTTTGAGCGTATTCTATCTCAATTTTTGGGTCCTCAAGTTTCGATTCTCCATGTAACATTGTAATTATTCCTCTTATTTCCGCTTCCCATGACAAGTACATCATTTCCATCATTTCTCTAATTTCCTGCACCATTTTGTTCTTTCTGTGTTAATATTGTTCCAGTTTTAAAAGTTCCATTGTTTCCTTTTTTTTCTAAAGTCAAGCCACTTGCAGACAAAGCAATCCTCCCCAAAAAAAGATTCCAAATTGCAATGCTCCTTTTTCTCCTGAAGATGTCTCTCTACAATCCACAATTCTCTTAATTGTTTAACAAAGTGTCCATCTTGTATCAGTCCTCATTCGCAATCTAGTTTCTTTTTTCTTCTTTTTAACTTTGAAAATACCAAATCAATTTTATAGTCCAGTCCAAATTAAACAAATACTTTTCGCTCTCTTTTTTTCCGCCTTTATTTTATCTTTAGGTATACAGCACTTCTGTTGTACGGCTTACTATCCAATTATCTTTTATTTCTCTTAGCTTTCAAAAAGAAAGGATCTATTTATTTTCTTTCCAATCCTTTAATCCTTGCGGAGAAGGGCGGTATATAAATTGAATAAATAAAAATCAAAGTTGGTGTTACTTCTAATTCTTAAAATTTTCCAGATAATTTTATTCAAAAGTCAATTTTCTTTTCAGGTTTTTGTCCCTTTAAATTCCACTTGAATCCTCTTTTTCTCCCCCCCATGCCCGTTAGCCGTTGTTCATATACTTTCAGGTTTAAAAATAATTTTTGTTGTTACTTCACCTATAGGTTGGCTGTCACTCACCCAGCTTCAAAAACTCTGTTCCATTCACCACTCCTGCTGAATACTTAGTCCGGTTGCCCCCAGCTTCTTGACAGCTGCAATGGCTGCCACCCCCACCGCCGAATTGGAGAGAGATTCCTCTGACCTTCGAGGAACTTGCCTGTTCCTCTTGGTCTTCCAAGGTGCCTCTCCTTCTTCCCCATCCCTACAGGACGGTTCTCGTCCGAAGACCCCTCGGCAGCAGTTCGTCAGTCGGGGTTTTCACAGAGCTCATCAGAGCCTGCTAATTCCCCAACTGTCTCGCTGCAACACTTCTGGTCGAATCACAGCAGAATATTCTTGAATACACATGATTAAAATAGATTAGAAGACATTTTTAGTGGTCGTAAACCATATAATGTTTGGAATGGGAGGAATAAGAGTATCATAGGTTAAAACTACTATAAAAGGCAGGTTATAGGTTTATTTTATCAGTTTTTCCTCCATTTTTTAATTGGTATCCACACATTTTTTCATTCTTTTTAGAGGTCTATATAAATAATACTAATAAAAGTACAATGGATGGTGCTACATTTTGTAAATATAAAAGACTATTATTTTCCCCGTTATTATTAAAAGGAAGGAAGGATAATATTTCAAATACTTCAAAATTGGAGAGAAACTATACTATTAATTTTGATTAGAGGCCTTAGGAAACACGTATATATTGCCTAATTCCTTAAAATGGGATGGGGAATGTTTAGAGGACTTACCGGTACTTTCATGATTGTCAAACAGTTTGGGTTTGGTTAATCATGAATGTAGAAGCAATTTAAAAGACTAGAATGACAGTGGAGAAAATAAACAGTGTTGTATCTGTTGCAAAACAATTGATAACACATGAGAATATTTGGAAATTCCACTTTAAAAGCATGAAAGGTTGAATACATCATTTTCTAAAAATGTGATTGCTGAAATATTTATGTAAATCATAGCAGTGAAGTGTTTAAGTATCATTTAAGTGACAGATAGACTTACTCATAATTTTTGTAACTTTCTTCCTGTTGTAGACATGCTGAGAAAAATTTAATTTGCAATACCCTTCCTGTTATACACACACATTGAGGCTGAAAACTGTGCCATCACCTTTGGGGCTAAGAAAATTGAACAAACAAACCACAATTTCTGAAGCAACAGGGTTATTATGTATCTGTGCTCTGCTACAGAGTTTACTGATATTATATTCAAAGCTTCTCAATGGTTTAAAGTTTTAAAGACTCATTGCACCAAGAAGATGATGATATTCAGAAGACTTTGGCTATCTTTCTTTTTCAGCAAAGTCTAAAAGATTTTGAAAACTAAATTGTTGTTTGGATGTAGGCCAGTGACTGAAAAAGGATGAATAAACTGAAATTTAACATTAAAAAAGTTCTATCAATCAAGTCAGTCCTGGATGAAGTCAAGTGAAAAGTTTGGATGTAGAGGCTTAAGTGTCCTACTAAGCGGGTATATACAAAAGTATGAAGGCTATTGCTTAATGCATTGTAAGCCGCCCTGAATCTCCGGAGAAGGGCAGCATATAAATCAAACTAATAAATAAATAAATAAATAAATAAATAAATAAGTTGCCCTATTTTTTTAGAGAAGGAAGTTAGAACTTTAGGGATTTATTTTTTCAATCATTTCCCCTGTAGATTACCTTTAAACATTCCAAGTGGGGCTGTTTTTGAAAATGCAAGTATTTGACCCCTAATTACCGTGTTTCCCTGAAAATAAGACCTTGTCTTATATTTTTTTGAAATAAGCACTTGGCCTTATTGCCATGTCCTCAGAAGCCCGATTGGGCTTATTATCAGGGGATGTCTTATTTTGGGGAAAACGGTATCATTTCTCCAATTAAGATTTGGACACAATCTAAGGGACCTCTTGAACTTTCAGTTCCTGCTCAAAGAGCAGATGGAAAATGAAATGGCCATTCATTCTATTCCCAGATATATCTAGTGCACCAATTCTGGCCTTTCCTGCATTGGGAGGTTCTACATATCATTGTTTGTACAGTAATAATCTCAATAGGATTACAGTAATGTGCTCTACGTGAGGCTACCTTGAAAACTATCTGGAAACTATCGCAGATCCAAAACTGGTGTTTCACAAGTTCCAATAGTCAGGACATCCAGGTGTAATTCAAGGTCCTGATTATCACATTTAAAGTCATTTATGGCATACGGCCTGGCTATCTGAGATACTGCTTGTTTCCAGTCATTCCTGCCATCATATTTGATCCAGCAGGGTGGGTGTGTCCCAAATCCTTTCAATTAAAAAATGTCATCTGGCTGGATGCAGGAGAGGCAACTACTCTGCTGCAATTCCTGACCTCTAGAATTAGCTTCCTCTCATAGATTTTTGTGGTTCCCAAGTTTATGTCACTTAGAAAATGGCTAAAAATGTGATTATTCTCCCAAGCCTTGGTGACAGTTGATTTTACAGCCACCATTTTGTTTTGTTTTGGTTTTCTGGTCTTATTTGTTTTAATTTTGCTCTGGCATTTTGCCTTTCAGGTCGATTTTACTTTCTATACACTTTTTTTTCAGTTGTAAGTTGCCCAAGAGTCATTTAGGAATAGGGCAATCTAAAAATTAAATTAAAATTAAATTAATTTAATACTCTAAGCTCAGTGCTGGGACAAAATGTAGCAGCTAAGATTCTAATAGGAATGACGTTTGCAGATTATATTACAGTGATCTTGAAAAAAAGACAATTGATATGGAATTGGAAACTGAACACACATCAAACAATTGCTTTTGATCTAAAGCCTAAATGCCTAGAGATACACTAGCATAAGGTTTGGTCTTCTGTACGAACTTACTCATAATTCACAGTGCTCATTAAGTGTCCATTCAGTTAGCGAGTTAGATGGGTTGGAATTGAAATATGACCCTTCAGAGTAATAGAAACTAACTCTGAAAATTACTTGAAAGGAAGAGGTGACTTGCTATTTACATGTATTACATGAGTAGGATAATTTTCTAATGATGAAATTTTAATACATGTAACACTTTGTCATACTTTAACGTTAAATGCTACAAATACTGAATGGTTTTCTTGCTTTTATATCACTGTTGACATTATGGTCCGCCGGGGGCCTGCAGAGCTGGCAGCAGAGTCAGACACTGAGGACGTTGGGGAGGAACATTGCCCAGTCCTGGAGTCTGGGGAAGCCTCGGATGAGGACTCTGTGTTGGAGGCAGAGAAAGGGCCATCTGGGAGGTACATGCTGCCTCCGGAGCCTCCAGAGTTGGACCTCAGTGAGACAGACGAACAGGGGAAGCCAGTTCCCAGTGAACGCATGCGCAGAGCTGCCAGAAGGCAAGAACAGTTAAAACAAAAGGGACAACTCGGGAGCAGGGCTTGAAGATGATTGGCCCCTCCCATAAGACTTAAAAGAGGAGCAAAGGCACTTGGGCCTTTGCAGGAAGCAACGTTGTTAATTCTGTTCAGTTTAAAGTCTAAAGCTTTGATTCTGGACTCCATGTGGCTTTGCCAATTAGGTTTTTGGCAGCGTGTCAAGAGAGATAAAGGTGGGTGATTATCAGCCTTATCCCGAAGGACCCTTTACAACTATTTGGGACTCATCTGTGAATGAACAGAATTCACAGCTGTTGCAAGAGGTTTTTGGGACTGTTCATGTGTTTTACTGACTCAAGAAGCCTAGGTCAGAACAGTTGAGGAGGAAATGGTTACTAAATTTACCATTGGAACATGCAGCATTAGCTCCATTGCAAAAGAGATGGTTTGTCTCCGATTACTAAACTGGGTAAATGAATATTACTGAAATGTAACATCTGGAACAAAATATATACTTTATAAAGGAATGCATTAACATGAAGAATCTATTCCTTTTATAGCACATATAACTAACATTGTTTTAAAAAATGCAATGCACTATTTCAGAAGTTTACTTAGGATAAAATGCCTTTTTTGTTTCAGAAGCTTCTACTGTCATTTAAAGAAGGAACTTTGATTTCCATATTAAATTTATCTAACTAAAGTGTGCATTTTCTTTTTCTGGTTCATGGATGGCAATTATACTGCTGCAAACCTTTTCCCGGTAGCTATATTGGAACTGTTCTTTAGGCAGGACAACATTAATGTTTAACTATACTCCGTATTTTCTGGAGTATAAGATGCACCTTGGTTTTTGGGGACGAAAATAAGAAAAAAGCTGATTGGCAGGTGGATCACCTCAGGGAGTACCCCCAATCAGCTGTTCCCACAGGTTAATTTTAGCAACAGTTTCCTTGGTTGTGAGCTCTGTGCCTTGTCTTTTTTTGCTTTTTTTTCTGCCTCTGAAACTCTGTTTCAGAAAAAAAAATTCCTGCCTCTGAAAGCCTCTGAAACAGAGCTTCAGAAAAAAAAGCCTCTGACGCTGTTTGGGGGCTTTTTTTCTGAAGCTCTGAGTAGCTGGGTGGGGCTACATTTGGAGTATAAGACACACCCAGATTTTCACCCTCTTTTTGGGGGGAAAAGGTGCATCTTATATTTTGAAAAATATGGTATCTTGGAACATTGGGTTCTCCTCCCATTTATTTTAATTACTGGGGTTTGATACTTCTGATAATGCTAAATTAATATCATGAGGGAACCGAAACTTGGTAACAACAAGGCTTTTTTGACAACTTGTGTAGCGTATGAACCTATCCCTTAAACTAATAAATAGCCTTAAACTGTGGGGGGGGGTGTTTTTTTGTTATTTGAGGAATTGAAACATAAATATTTCCCAACGCATACAAAATAGAAATATATTCAATTAACAACTTTTTTACTACGGGCCAGCACTTCAAACTCCCTCTAGTAGTAAGGGATTTACCATCAATTTTCAAATTAATAAAATAAATAAATCTCATTTCTACCTCTCTCACCAACCAGAATGTAGTCACCAGCTGACATCTTCACCATTATTCTGCTGCCACCAGTTATTCAGCCATGTGACGTCCAGGGAACAACCAGCAGCCATTTTAAAGACTTATCCCCTAGCTTGGAAAACTTGTGCCCATTTCTCAGCTAACTGGCCACAAATTGAGGGAGGTGACATCCAGGAAACTGAGAATGGACCATAAGGTCGGAGAACAGAGACAAATATGGACATAACTCCCTTCTTAAACATACAATCCTTTTATCTATGTATATAGTGCACCTACCTGAGACAGCATTGATAGATTCCAGTATCATTCAGTAAAATTGGCCAAAATCGCAAATTAGATCCATTCAAATCAATTCTGCTGTCTCCGTGAATTAGTACTTCTCCTTTTTTTCCTTTATGCCAATGGATAACTTGTCCTTCATGCTGTGGTTTTTTAGAGCAGCAAAATGAAAAGTATTCTTCTTCTAGCACATTAATAGGTGAGTGCCTTTCACAAAGCTTTCCTTCAGAAAATGAAAATATATAGAAAATAGAAAGACTATTTGTTATTATTAGAAGCATGATAACACTTGGGCTAGTATAGTTCAGCTTTATAGCACAAATGGTCCATGGCAGCGTTTTTGTTTTTGTTTTTGTTTTTAAAAAGTTGTTTGCATATATGCTAGAAAGAAAAGTACAAAATGGTAACATTCCTTATTTTGACTTCTTGCTCTACCCTCTTTAAATTCCAATTTAAATATTGCATCCGTTAACAATTCCATTGCATCATGTGTTATGAACTAACAAAAGCTTAACATTTTAATAATGAGTTACAGAGAAGATTCTGATTTCATGAATCACCTTTTGATTTTGCCTTCTATACACTAATACAACTGTCTACAACATTTATAATTTTAGAACAGGGGTTCCCCCCAACCCTGGGCTGTGGACTATTCAGAACTGGGTGATGTGAGCAGTGGGCTGGCGCACACATGCATATGCACAGCTTGACTTGCGCGAGCAGTGTGCACGTGCATGTGTGCACAGCTCCACTTGCACAAGTCGAGCTGTGTACGCATGCTCATGCGTGCCGGACAGCTACTCGTGCAAGTTGAGCTGTGTGCACATATGCATGCTGGCTCACCACTCATGTGGCACGGTTTCCCTCTCCGCCCCTCAGTTAGGCCACCAAGCCGCAAAGGTAGAACATTTAGAATTCCAGAATCACCAGCTAACAAAGCTGCATTATTAAGTTTGTTTGTTGTATTGGTCAATGCTGCGATTCTGGCAGCCTGCAGACATATTTTTGGACATTTGGTGTCAAAAGGCCAAGATGCAACTGAGTGACACACAGCCTGTCCCATTTTTACACATGTTGTAGGTGCTATTTGGACTTTTTAATATCTTTACCCTACCCGTCTGCCAAATCCCCTAGGAGACCCATCATATTTAATCGATATTTTTTCAAAGAACCTCATTAATATTTCTTGATTCTGAAACACAATATTAAACCTCAAAATGATTTATGTCTTTAAGCATCTGTGTCATAAAATCTTGCAGACCACAGGTAAGAAAGAGAAATAGATCTTATTGATAATGATGCCACAATAACAAGCAAATTTTGGCTCATTATATATTCTTACCTTAGTCTAATTAAGAAACAATCCAGTTGTAAGATCAAAAAGAGGCTAATGACAAATTGCTCTATTTCAAACTGTGTAATGTCACAATGAGACACACACATTCACATTCTCTAGCATACATAGTTATGGAACAGTGCTATAAGATATTGTGGTTTGAGTAGGGGAGAAATGATATTCATCTTAAGCAGACTCAAATCGTTGATGGTACTGCAATGGCATTTATTTTTCATTAGTATTAGATCATTTCCATTCCTTGGAAATATTTAGAGGCCAAACCTCCAATCACTTTTAATTTATTATCCTGCTGAATGGTACATTTTTACATTAAAGTCACAATAGATTATGATGAAATGAAAATATGTAAATTTATAACTGTCAGCGTATCTTGCCCGATCAGCATACCTTTCTCAAATTTTACCCATAACAACTTTCCATTATTTTGGTGTTTATGTATCATCTGCATATGATATCCAGTCTCCGATAGCATAGACAGTCTTAAAACAATCAACCCAAAATGGCATGTTTTAAGATAAAGAGAGAAAACAAAAAGAGCTATACTTACCTGAGCTGATAAAGCTAAGGATCAGTGTTATCAAAACTGCCAGATTTTCAGAACGCATTTTAAAATTTGTTTAACCTTAGTTTCTCCTGTAGAGCAAACAAAACCCCACATTTAAAAAAAAATCTAATTGAAATGTAATTCTAATAGTATAATTCACTAGACTTTAATGTGATGATATGAATAACACACATAAAATAGTTACAACTGAATCTAAGATTTGAACTAGGAATCAGACTTAAGGGGAGGGAGAGGAAACATTTGCCTAACTGATATGGTGAGACATTCTTCTGCTGAGGCTCATTCTTACAAACATGGCTACCCATGTCAACAGTCAAAAAATTCAAGATGGTGGCAATGATAGTATAATCAAAGCGTCATCCACTTTTTTGTGTGGCATATTAGAAACAGCTAAGCTTTGATTGCACCATCAAGGCTGCCATCTCAACTTCTCTTTTAAGCATCTTTATGGATTCCCCTGCCTATTACTACAATTGGATGCC
Source organism: Stegonotus admiraltiensis (assembly GCA_032468215.1). Classification (NCBI taxonomy): domain Eukaryota; kingdom Metazoa; phylum Chordata; class Lepidosauria; order Squamata; family Colubridae; genus Stegonotus; species Stegonotus admiraltiensis. The sequence goes on along the minus strand of JANHZT010005812.1, from coordinate 26,660 downwards.
AATTACCTTTATCCTAGAAAAGACATCAAGTACTTATGATTGCCCAATGATTCTACAATAACTCTAAAATAGCCAATTATAGAGTTATTGTAGAATTATTGGGCAATCATAAGTACTTGATGTCTTTTCTAGAATAAAGGCATTGGCTTCCAGTTGAAGTGCCAATGACCTCTCTGGTCATTATTTCTAAGTAATTTTGGGTATTTTACTTTTGAACCAACCATAACCTGCAAGCAATTCACAGGCAATTTATTTTTATTACATATATCTGTATACAATCCAGTTCCCATTCTGTTTCATTCATATGATATCTTATTTATGCCAATATATATATGCTGTCCAACTGGATAGAAAACATTCATGATCCATTATAATTCAATCACTGATGTTTCTGACAGGAAATAATATTTCATCCTTTTAACATAGCACTTGAGGCCTGCGTAATCATCACAGAAACAAAAAAATATGAGATCGCTGTCTCATAGCATTGCATAAAAGCTTGTGTCCACTTAGTGTATAAATCTGGACATGGTTTACCAGCAAGAGCTGAAGATTCCTAGAAGTTCACTGCTGAATCTGTTTTAAGAGTTACAGCAGGAAAAGCCAATGTACTGTAGTAGTTATGGTCCTGGACTAGGATAGAAGAAAACCAGGCTCAAGCCTTAGAGGTTCCTGGGTGACTTTGGGCCAATCACTCTTCCTCAGCCAAACGCCTGTCTCTTGGATGCCTGAAGGAATAGCAAGACATAAATCTAATAAACAAAAGCCCTAAACTTCTAAAAGTTTAGGTAGTAGTAAAAGTAGCCCACGCCTTATTAACACAATTGAGCCTAAGATTCATGTTGCTAAGCAAGACAGTTGTTAAGTGACTTTTGCCCAGTTTACAACCTTTCTTGCCACAGTTGTTAAGTGAATCACTGGAGCTGTTAAAGTCAGTAGCATGGTTGTTAAGTGAATCTGGCTTCCCCATTGACTTTGCTGGTCACAAGGTTGCAGATGGTGATCACATGTCCTCGGGACACTGCAATCGTCATAAATGGACCCGAATTTTGATCACTTAACCATGGGGATGCTGCAACGTTCGTGTGAAAAACAGTTATAAGTCACCATTGTTACTTCAAATGGTCACTAAATGAATGTAAGTCAAGGACTATCTCTAACTGACTCCACTGGAGAGGTAGCAGACAAAGGGGGGGGGAGTATCTGAAGAATTACAGGTGGTCTTTACATAACCAATCATTCAGCAACCATTTGAACGTATATTGAATAAGTGGCGATAGTCATAACATCTTTGCAATCATGTAATTGCCATTTGTGACCCTCACTGCAAGGTTCCAACAAGGAAAATCAATGGGGAAGGTGGCAGGAGATTGCAAATAGTGAAAGTATGACATTGCGCTTAATGATAGTATGGGATTCACTTTATGAAGGCAACCAGAAGTGCAGAACTGTGGTTGCTAAGTGATGCAATCACATGACATCACACTTGATGACGGTGTGACTTAGTGATGGGAATGTTAGTCCCAATTAGCGTTGTTAAGTGACGACTATCTGGATAGGCATTGCTATATGAAAAGATTCCAGAGCAGATCATAACAATAACAATCTGAAAGCATCTTAAAAACAATGTGATAATTATCAGAAGGCAGCCTGAATTAATCAACAAATCTTATCTAATTATTAATTGGTACTTTGGTTATATATATTCCTTATAGCAGCACATAACAGGTTTAAAAAGTGCACTTATGAAGCTCTTGCTAAAGGTTTCCCATCAAATTGGAGGAAAGGAGTGCCTCAAAATTTAATCTTAAATGTTTTACTCATTTTTTAAAAAATGTAATGACTTAAATCATGGGTGTCAAACTGGCCGCCTTATGTTGCCATCACGTGTTTTATGACATTTTTCCCATTCGCAGAGCTGGGATGGGTGTGGCCTGCATGTGACACATCCAACCAGTGAGCTTCCAGTTTGACACCCCTGATTTAGATGATGTAAAATTCAGAGTAAATACAGAATATTTATCAATTTTGCAGATGATACACAAATTGGATGAGATAATAGGTCCACAGGGAAGAAATAAAATTCAATCTGACATTGATAGAGAAATTTGTTTAAAGTTACAATGAAATATAATGAATAAAATATTGTAATAAAAAGTTAAATTGAAAAGTTATGGGATGGGTATACCTGTCTTGGTAAGGGATTTGAGAAAAAGTATTTGCAATAATAGCTTATTGCAAATGGAAAGCAAGTGAATATTGTGATGTGGTTGCAAACATTCCACAACATTTCCAAATCATGAAACTAACAGTTCTTTTTTATTCTTTTTTGTTGTTGTTGTTAGAATTAAAGTATTTAATCTGCTCTGTGGCCTGAAGGTTAATTCAGGACCTAGTTGAGAAGAAGGTTCATTTATGTTTCATTTAGGAAAGTGATTCTCAAATTGTACTGTATAAAGTCCACCAGTTGAGCCATCCAGTCTCCTCCATGTTAACCACCTGTAACGTAGCCACATCTTGTTGGCTGCCATTGCCTTACCAAAAAGGGATTCGTGACTGAAAACCTGTTTACTGAAGCACAGAAGTCAAAGTATAAGTACTACAGAAGTAGAGTAGTAAAACTCAGAAAAAATGACAAAAGTGAACAGATTTCAGTTGTCATTATTATGAGTCCATGTGTGCCATCCTAAGGGACACCATGATTTCAGACAAAGGAAAATATGTTTATGGGATTTCAGAGGGATGCAGACCCAAATACCCCTTAATAAAGATGTCTACTGAAGAAAATTTTGAGCAGCAAGCTTCTGCGTGGAAAATTGTTATTATTGTACACCATGAGGTACAACAGAATTACTCAAATGATAAATGGATGGTCATTTTTGTGGAAATATTTAGTTTCAAGATGCGGCCAAAAACAGAAGGGAGGAGAAAGTATAAAACACAACTATAATCATCTAATTACCTCAAGAGTGAACCACAATGGTTTTTTTTTTTAAAAAACAAAGGTAGAGAGGAAGGATTCATTTAACTGTGCAATCTCTGTATTTTTACTTGCTAATCTTGCTAATGTCTGGGAAATACTGATTTAGAAAAGTCAAATTCGGGCTGAACCATCCACTATTGCAGTGGTAGGCAAACTTGGCTTTTTCACACCCTGTGGAGTTCAACTACCAGAATTGGG
>JANHZT010005812.1:12698-23379 GCA_032468215.1 Stegonotus admiraltiensis | reverse complement strand
AAAAGGAAGCAAATATAAAATTATAATCAATGTATAGATATATAATCACTATTTCCCAGATTTAAAACTCTGATTTTAACCTTCATTTCACAGTTTTCACAAGAGTTGAATAAAGTCAGGTTGCTAACCCAGCTAGGGAGGCAAAATAAGCTACTAAGGAGACATATATAACCTGTGATCTTTCAGGAAGTCCTCTGTAGTTGATATTTTATCAATTAGCATGGTTATTATTGCAGATGTCTAGAGGTTATGCAAAATCTTCTAAAAATACTTCTGAACACTGGAAGCAATTTATTAATTTATTATTTATTAAAATTATATGCCGCTCATCTCTCAATCTAGCAACTCTGGGTGGCATATAAATTTAAGGAAGAAATAAAATATGAGAGATTTGAGAGAAAAATCAACCTGAGATCACCAAGAAAATCAGCCTACTGATATATATTCTGATATATTATCATTGCCTGTCATTAGACAGAACTATGCAAGTGCAATAATATGGCTGAAATGGATGCTACTTTGAAATTAGAATGAAGCAATCAGAATATAATATAAAAACACATGTAATATACGAATGATAAAATGCAGAGTTACTGCAGTTTCACACTCCTTGAAACTTCCTGCTGCTTTCTTAGAAACACCCGTTGTTCTTTCCCCCTATTCATAGAAATTGTAGAGCTTAAACCACAGCTGACAAACATGTGGTAACAAATACTAAAAGGGTGCAGTCAGCTCAAGAGTTGTGTTAGTAAGCAGATGTCAACAACTGTCAGGACTATTATGGGGAAAGTATTAGGTGGCAGTATTTCATTGTTTATTAAATTCATGGGTTGCCTCTCTAACTGATAAGTCAACTCTGAGCAGCTTACAAACCATTAAAAGGTAAACATGAAAATAATAAAAATTATAATTACAATTACAACACCAGACAAAAACTAGAACCAAAGAGATTGATGGCATGGAGATAAGATCTTCTTACTCAATCAACCACTTCCAGCAGTGCACACTCCCCTCCGGGCCCCAAGTCAACCAGCCAAACTTGATTATGATATGCTTCCGGAAGCCTGGAAAGGTGGGAGCAGTTCTCACTTTGGGTAACAGAATATTCACTGGAGCCAGTGGGCCAGACGTTGGGGCCAGATGGCTGCTCAGATACCCTGGTATGCCTTATGCATCTACAAGGCTAAACATACATGTTTTTCATCTTAAAACTGGGCCCCCAGGATCCATCCACTATAGCAGAGTCTGGGACCCAAAAAAGAGACAGAAATATTCCAATGAATATTTTGTACCAGTGGGATCTTTTTAAAGTGGGAACTGTGAGCTGAAAGTACAACAGAAATATAAAGGGACAGACGAATGGGAAAAACAACAGCAATTCTAAAGCCCTAACTTTCAAACAAAGCATTCATATTCTATATAATGAAATCTACAATTTTGCTACATTTCAAACCAATACAGTAAAAATATACTCTAGGTGACTTGAAACAGTAAAAACAGAGAAATGAAAAGAAATGTAAATATAACAGTAACAAAATAATGAAATAATAAAATAAGCAATGAAAATAAGTTAATGAGAGATTAAAAGATGGGTGGGGAGGGAAGCAGGAAATGCAGGGAAGAGGTGGGGTCTACACTTTGGTACTCCCCTATTGGGTCCCCAGGCCAATTGGCAATGCCAGGTCTTTAGACTCTTGCGGAAGGATTGGGAGGGGGGGCAGATCTCACCCCGGTGGGATGAGATTGTTCATCGGGTAGCCTGGACCTGTGCCATTAAAGGCCTCAAAAGTCATAACCACCTCAAACTGCATTTGTAAGCAGGCTGGCATCCTGTGCAATTTGTGGACCAGAAGTATAATATGGAGCATTGTAAGGGCCCCAAAGATTGCTCCCGCTGCCGCACTTTGTACCAGCCAAAGCTTCTGAATGAATTTCAGGGGTTGCCCCATTGTTGTAGTTCAAGTGAGAGATGACTTGCACTTGAGTGACTGAGTGCAGAGGATCCAGAGCCAGGGAAGATCATAGCTGGTGCACAAAGGGAACCTGTGCAAAGGCTCTCCTAGCCACATCTGCCACCTGCTTTTTGAGCAGGAGACATGGGTCCAGAGGAACCCCTAAGTTCTGAACTGGATCTGAACAGGGTAATGCAACCCGTTCAGAACTAAAGATGACAAAAACCTGGATCTTGAGGCTCCATGCACCCAGTCTTGCCAGGGTTCAGAAAAATCCTATTGTTCCCCATCCAGGCCCTACAGCTTCCAAGCACTGTGAGAGGGTAGTAACATCATCACTCAGGTCACCAAGCATGGAGGCATGGAGATGTAGCATCATCATACTGATGCTACTTCAAGCCATGGTCACAGAGGATCTCATTCAGAGGCTTCATGTAGACATTAAACAGGACTGGAGATATTTATATATTCTTTTCTTGTTCTCCAATGATATAGTTTATGCAGTCCTACTGAGAAAGATAACCTCCATGCTGAGAAAATTTTAATTTATGACCAACAATTCAAGACAAATTACATCAAGTCTTGGTTTCTTCCAAGAGTGAACTAAAAACCAGATTAAATATGAAATAGAAAGGTCTTCTGTGGACATGTGTAAATTCTGCACCACTTTCCACATATCTGTGAGAAGCACCGTCTACAAGTTATCAGTCAGAATGCCTGAAAAAATGTTGTTTTGTTAACTTGAGTTAGAAGGTACTTTTTTCATGTAAATAATGATACTCTCAGCTCCTCTGCTCTGCGCCTGGGCACGCGTCCCTTGGAACCCCAATAAACCACAATCAGTCTGGATTCAAGTCTTTTCTTTATGCAACAAACGGGAAGCAAGTAAAAGCCAAGTAGGCAAGTACAAAGTCAGCATTGAAACGGAAATGCTAATAACATTTTAAAAGTAGCGGGGTGACCATGCCCCCGCCCTCTTCATCAGCGGGGTGACCACACTCCCGCCCTCTTCACGCGTCATGTTCTACAGCTGAGCGGGTTGCTGACTCCAAACCACACCTCCGCCCTTCCGCTCAGACGCTTCATGGATTCCCGTGGCTTCGTTTGGTGGGATGCTCTCCTCCTGGTGTTCCTAATCCCCCCCGCAACTACTCACTACGTGTACCCATCACCGCATAGATCCCGTCACCCTTGATAACCTGAACGTCCTAAGTAGGTGTTTTGTGTAGTTCTTTTATGCGGTGGACAGACCTCCCTGCTGGCGATCGTGTCAAGCTTGTAGCGGGCTCAACAGATACTTTTAATATTGAAAGCTGGACCAATACATCCATCCCTACCAGGGGTGGGCTTTAAAAATTTTAGCAAGGGATTCTCTGCCTGGTTGCTGGGTGGGCATGGCCTAGTCAGCCTCCTGCACCACAGCAGTGGGGGCTTTTTGCCTTCCCTGGCCTCCGGAGGCTTTCCTTGAGTCTCCGGGAGGACAAAAACAGCCTCCCCAGGTTCCGGAGGCCGGAAACCGGCCCATTTCCGGCCTTCCCAAATGTCCAGTAGGCCCGTTTTTCACCCTCCCTGAACCTCTGCGCGTGCCCTGCACTTACCTGCATCCAAAACAGGCCGCATGGGGACTCCTGGGAGGGGCGGAGTAGGTGGGGCTATCAGGAGCGGGATTTGGGGTTCTTCAAACTTCACAGAATCTTAGCTAGAGGTTCTCCCAAACCCCTACAAACCCCCAGCAGCCCACCCCTGATCCCTACCTAAAGAAGTAGACTAAGGTGTAGAACTTTTAGCCTAACTATTAGACCCAAAGTTTTAATTAAAAGCCCTAATTTGCTTAAGATATGCAAATCTAAAGAAGACACCTGTATATAGGTTGCTTTTATTCTTATATATTGGCCTTACTCCTTCATATATTTATAGACTATGTATTAAGTTTGTCAAGAGAACAGTGCTATAGTAATAGGGTGCCAGTAAAGCTCTCTTTTAGCAATGGCAAAACAAGACCTGCTAATTTTTGATTTCAAAGTAAAACAGAAATGAACCTTTGCAATTACCCCTTAAAAGTTAACAGCATTTAGCAAGTTACTAAATGCCAAAGGAATAGGAGCCAACTCAGATACCTCATCATCCTTATAGTGCCATTTCCCAGGAAAAACTGCTTAACCATCATGTTACTATTTACCATTTTGTCTCAATCTCCAGCGTATGAGAGCAATATTTCAATGCCTCTAGCAAAAACCTTCAATGAAGTTTATAAAAAATGCACAGTCCTTCTTTAAAATTTGTATTTGGTTAAATAAGTGGCAGGGAGACAAGGATTTACGTTGCATTTGCCTTGAACAAAGAACAGAAATCCAATGTTGAGCAATGAAAAAGGCAGTTCTGTAATACTTGTGCAATACACTCTATGGATCAGAGCTGCCTTTCTGACACCCCACCCATAATTATGAATAGTTTGCATCATTAGATGTTTCTTGTATACTCAATCAGCAACGTATTATGTACATTATTGAATATAATAAACAGACTTGTGAAATCTTTTCATGAATATTGTAGTCAATTAAGCAATTCTTTGTTATAATTTTGTTTGCCATGGTATCAAGCCTTTTTAATTTTTTGAAACCATCTTTAGCTTAAACAATAAAAATTATTATACATTCATTACTTCATCAGACATATAACTATTTCATTCTTGCTAATAATTTCTTACACTCCAATATATTGGCAAATGTAAAAGATATTACAACCTAATGTTTTAATTTACAACCAATGTATAGATCTCTAATCTGAGCTATCACTAAAATAAAATATTTTTTAAAAATTCATCACTGTTATTTTTATTTGGAAAAAACCTTTTTTGAGGACATATTAATACCAAATTAATTAGGTTGAAGTATAGCTTATCCCTAATATGAGCACATTTGTCAATCTATAGTAAGCACATACACATATTTATGACTAGAAGGAGAAACAGTATTTATTTATATAATTCTAGGCATTCACATGTTTTTAATCAATTCTGGACAGTTCACATCATAAAAATAATATACAAACATTAGAATATATTTACAAGCAAAAAAGTAGCATGTTGCAAATGCTAAAAACAGACCGTCAGCTATGTTAAAATTTTAAATGTCTATAGAATAAGTACACTAAGTGCTTATAAAGCAGTGTTGATACTGATATGGTAAACTGTTTATAAGTTATATAAGAACTCATAAAAATGGCCTCTTCCAAACAAAATGGCATTTTGCAGCTGTTGAGGATAAGCCCAAAATAACCCAGTCATCTTGCATATCAGACAGTCAACTCAGCTGTGTAAGGCAGCCCAAAGGGGTGCTTTATGCAACACAGGGGTGTAAGAAAAGCAACTCTCTTCAAATGATGAATGCCTCTGTTTCCAGCTTGTGTAAATGTTCTCAGAAGTTGCTCCTGGCTGTTATCTATCTTTATCTCTTCATGAAGCAAAGTGTGCATTCCCATAGGAGAGGCAGCTGGAAAAACCTTCCAAAGCAGCAGGGTGAACCTTGTAAAAAGACTCGTTTGTAGGTTTGAAGAGAAATACTTTGCATTGTCACACAATGGTGTAGTGCAATGGTGGGTTGCCCCCAGTTCGGACCGGTTCTATAGAACTGGTAGTAAAACCGGCGGGAGGCTCCACCTACCAACTCCGACATCATCAGAATGTTTCTGCGCATGTGAGCGAAGCGAGCACGCTCGCACGGTCCCATTGTGAACCGGTAGTAAAGGTAAGTAGAACCCATCCCTGGTGTAGGGTCTCTTTCTAATGCTTTAGACACCTAACGAAAGGGAATATTAATGACAGGGCATTCAAAATATTTCAGGCCTCCTAACCTATTATGTTAGTATACCTGCAAAAAGAGTCTGAAAATATAAGACTGTATCAAGGGCTTATCTAACTCATCACTTAGTTCTCACTAAGGGGAGCAGAGCTTCAAAAATAGGATGCCAGTGGAAATGCAACCTCCCACAAGTGTATTTTCTCTCTTGAAAATGAGAAACCTCCAAAAATCGTATTAAAAAACGGAGCAAGTCAAACTAAAATATTTGAGACGCTTACCAATATAAGGAGGGCAGAATCCAGTCATTTAAGAAGCTTAAAGGATACATCAAAAATAAAAACCTAAACATGCTTATAAAAACAATATAGAAAATGTAAACAATATACTACAAAGTTAAAACAATAAAAAGCAAATTTAAAAATGAGTGTCTAAAACAGTATTTCTCAACCTTGGAAGTGTGAAGATGGGTGGACTTCAACTCCCAGAATCCCCCAGCCAGCTCTGCTGGTCTAAAAGAAGGGGTAGGAGCATTACATGGTTGCAGGAGGGCACAAAAGGTTAATATTTGGAAAACTAGATCTACCAAGTAATAAAGCACTTTAATAACATGGTAAACTAGGTGCTCAGGAAATCTAATTTATAGCACAGGTTATCCTCAGATGAATTTTGCATGCTGCTGCACAGAACTTGGAAACATACATTGAGGCAGGATTGGTATCTGAAACTAAAAGGATGGTATAAAATTAGGCAGTAAGTCATGGGTATTTATACCATATTTGTAAGCAAGAATTCTTTATCAAAAAATCCTTCTTCACATTACATTTTTTTAAAAAATGAAAATGAAAATACTGTACAATTCGGCTTATGGGAATACCTTAATCTGGTGAATAAAAAAGAAACTAAATTCTCAAAAGAACTTAAAGAAAAGGAGGACACAGAATATTATATGATTTGGCATAAATGGTATAAGCGGTTGGAGGAAAGGAAAAATGAGGAAGAAAAATAGGAGGAAATGATAGAAACGTTAAAAAGTAAAGAAATAATTAAGAAATTGTTATGAATGACGAGAAATATATTGTAAATAAAATGAAGGGAACAAGTAGTAAATTGGAATAATACAAAGAGAAATAAGGGGAAATTATGAATAACAAAGAAAGACCGTCACAAAATAACTGTAAAAAGAGTATTTATATAAATGTTGTATATCTTGTATTGTTATATTATGTTATAAAAATAATTTAAATTTTTTTTTAAAAAAGAAACTAAGTTCCAACATGACATATAAATTTAGGAATCCATCTCAGCCATATTGGACATGTTGCATCAGCTTCAAGGCAAACATCCTTCCAGAAGGATTCTGAAATGGACTCAAGACTATGCTTCTATCATCTGGGAGGCACTGCAAGGAGCTGGCATCAAAGCTAGTTCTTGGGACCCTTGATGTTCCGGTGGCATTCGGTATCTGACCTTTTTCCAAAAGGAACTATTGGCCGAAGAAGAGTCTTTCTTCATGAAGTCCCCTTTCCATCTGATAGCTCCCTGTTTTTGCTTGATGTATCTAATGGATTCTGGCATGTTGCTGTAATCCTTTATCTTACTCATTTCGATCAGGATAGTTTTGATTCCATCAGGTATCAGAGCATGATACACTGCTATATTCTGCTCAGGAGCTTCTTCTGAGCTGGATGACCCAGGTACTAGAATCATAATCAGCCTCCTACTTTGCGTAATGGTTTCATCAACAACGTTGAGTAAGGCTATAAATCACCACAGATAAAGATTACATCAGATGTTAGTATCCACAAACATACTACATTGTTTTAGATACACATAGATTTTAAATGACACAATAATGGGCCAAAAACAAAGCCTAGAATCAATACCATTACTATATCCAAGAAAATAATACTTTAAGAAGGTTTGAAATATAGCCTTCTTGAAAATAATAAAGCAGGAAATTAATCACTGAATGCTTTCAAAGTGTTTTTACATAAAGGCAGTGGTGGGATTCAGCCAGTTCGCACCACTTCGGGAGAACCGGTTGTTAACTTTCTGAGCAGTTTGGTAAAGTGGTTGTTGGAAGAAATCATTAGGGCAGAGAACCGGTTGTTAAATTACTTGAATCCCACCACTGCAAAAAGGCCAAACTAAGTGCTCTAAAAATGAATGCATCTCACACTCCTTGTCATATAATTCAACAGTAGGCACTATAAGATAGGTATTTGTGTGTGTGTATGTCCTTGACTTACAACAGTTCATTTAGTGACCGTTTGAAGTTACAATGGCACTGGAAAAAGTGACCAACAACCGTTTTTCACACATGACCATTGCAGCATTTTCATGGTCACATGATCAAAATTCAGACACTTGGCAACTGACTCATATTTATGACAATTGCAATGTCCTGGGATCATGTGATCACCTTTTCCGACCTTCTAATAAGCAAAGTCAATGGGGAAGCCAGATTCACTTAACAACCATGTTACCAACTTAATAATTGCAGTTATTCACTTAACAACTGTAGTAAAAAAGGTTGTAAATGGGGCAAAATTCACTTAACAACTTTCTCGCTTAGCAGAAGAAATATACACACACACACGTATATATACACATACATACAGTTAAGATCCAATTTTATTCAACTAATATTTGAAAGCAGCATGAAATTTACAATTGAGAAATGATTTGTAATATAATCTTTAAGCCATTTTAAAGTGGATTCTTATGCAACATAATAAAATTATCCAATCTTTTTACTATAAAACTGTTCAATCCTGCATTGTTTGGATACATGCATATTTGGCCCATTTATATCCTTGATCTCAGCTGCAGATTTCCTTGGGTGCAATCATGAGTGGCTTTTTAAATTCCTCATACTGCCTTCAACAGAGCACTGATTTGAGAAATTGAAATGATTTAAATGATAAAGCTGCAGTTATAAAAGGAGTTCAAGACAGGGAATATTATTGTTATTGTTATTTTCTTTGCTCAGGTACACATGTATAAATTTATTGTAAAGGAAGAATAGTTGTATTAGCACTTCACCCACAATTTAGTTTAGCGCCTAGTTTTAGAGTAAAAAGAATGGGTAATTTTATTACGTTGCATAATACTCCACTGTAAAAATGGCTTAAAGATTATATTAAAAATCATTTCTCAATTGTAAACTTAACATTTTCATGCTGCTTTCAAATATTAATTGATTTGGATCTTAACTGTAGAGAACTTTCTAATGTTACTTAAGTAAGAAAAAAGAAGAAGTTAAGAATCTCAAGAGCTACTTTTTCTGTTTATTATTGTGTGCATATGTTTTTATTGCTTTATATATGCTTGCTTTATATGTCACTATGATTATTTAATAATTATATAAACAAATAAAATAAAATGTACCAATTTTTTTAGTAGCAGAAATGTTCCTTTTTTTAAAAAAAATCCGCCTTTGTTTTCATATGATATAAAATGCTGTGTGAATTGAAGAGGATTTTAAGATTCTGGACTGCATAAATAATTATATCCATTGAACCAGATTGTGGGCATAGACTACTTGCCAATTTGTATAGATGCTCTGAGTGAGACGGGAAATCTCAAAATTCAATATATAAATAAAATAAATAGTAAATAAACAAGATCAGACTGAAAGTGACATTTACCTTTTCCTGGCAAATCATCCCTGCCAGGTATAAAGAGACTGTATCCACACTGTTTTTCCAGAACTTCAGGCAGTAATTTCAGTACAAAGTCAACTTGGCTGCTGATTTTTGGATATAACACATATGCATCATAGATCTTCCCATCTGAAACTGACAGTATAAGACAAAACTGCTTCAGAAAGTATTAACAACCTCCATCCCCAATACATGAAACAGTTGCAACTAGGATTGACTCCCGAACAAACTATGTCTGTTTTATATCGGATGATGATGAATGTAATGAATGGGGATCTATATCAATGTTTTCAACTATGGCAATTTTAAGGCCTGTGGACTTCAATTTCCAGGACTCTCAAGTGTAAGGTGAGAAATCATGGGAGTTGAAGTCTAATACTTTAAAGTCGTCAAGATTGAGAGACACTAGTTTGTATAATGCTAAGAGAGTGAGTGGTGCGGAGGCCCAGAGGCGAAGACGCTTGCATCCCAGTCGGTTCAGAGTTCAATCCTAGGCAGCAACAAATGTTTCTCTATCAGGGCTCAATGAGGAAATATCTGTTGCAAATTCTGCATAAGCATCAGGAAGGGCACCCGGCCAATAAATGCCATTCCAAAGCAAGGGATTACAGGGTCGTATAAATGAATGAATGAATGAATGAATGAATGAATAAATATTTGTATGCATATGTATACATATACATGTGTAAAATGTTCAGAGCTTGTGTTTTCTTTAAAACATAGAAATGAATGAAAAAGAATAGCAACTCCTATAACATTTTAAATAACTGTTATATACAACATGTTAAATCGCAATTACCAGTTCTTCAGTTGGTTTTGGTTTTCGTATGTACTGAGTTCTTCCTAACCTAGGATGTCATAATGTATCACCTAATGTATGTGTGCATCAGAACAGGGGTGAAATGTAAAATTTGTTACTACCGGTTCTGTGGGCACGGCTTGGTGGTGGTGGGTAATGTGACTGGGTGGGCGTGGCCAACTTTTTTTTTTTAACTTTTCAAAGCATTTTTTCTAATGCTTTGAAATTTTCTAATGCCTCTGCCATCAGGCAACTCAGCTGGGATCGTCAGAGAGGCTTTTTAAAAATGCTTTGAAAAGCCTCTCTGATGATCAGGCAATTCAGTGGTCACCAACACCTTGAAGCGCACCCGGAAGACAATCGGCAGCCAGTGCAGCTCGCGCAGGATAGGTGTTACATGGGAGCGCCTCGTTGCTCCCATCAAAACCCACGCGGCTGCGTTCTGGACCAGCTGAAGCCTCCGGG